>JACXGJ010006661.1:0-33473 GCA_016801105.1 Esox niger
GGGGGGGGGGGGGTCACAGTAGGTCTAGAAGAGTAGGGGCGAGTATAATCTGTCATAAAGAGACCGTAATCATGAATGTTAACTATCAATTGGATGCTAAAGATGATGATTCACGTTAGTTCCAGTGCTCTGGACCAATCCCGATTTCACAGGTGTTTGCATCGTTCATACTCTAACGAGGACTGAGGTTAGTTTAGTTTGCGAGCAGGGGGTGAGCTGGGAGGGTGAGTCGGTGTTTTATGTGGTATGAATGAGGCTGCAGGTGTGCTGAGGTGGGAGGTGTTGGGAAGTAGGATGCTGGGGCAAGACGGGAGGGAGGGTGGTAAAAGGTTGATGTAGGAGTGAGGCGGGTTCGGGATAATGGAATCATTGGCCAAAACGGGTTGAATGGATGTGATCAGTAAAAAAAATGCCTATGGGGCAACTTACTGTCCATGGTCTCTTTCACACCTGACAGGGAGGAAGGATGACCACGGAACAGCTGCTTCACATTATAGAACTACTGTACGTATACTTGCACACACATTCTAGAACTACTGTATCTATACTTACCCAAGCGCACACATTCTAGAACTACTGTATCTATACTTACCCAAGCACACACATTCTAGAACTACTGTATCTATACTTACCCAAGCACACACATTCTAGAACTACTGTATCTATACTTACCCAAGCACACACATTCTAGAACTACTGTCTGTTTACTTACACACACTCACTGGTAGTCAGCCTCTGTCATACTTTAGTACCAGGTTCCTCTGCTCAGGGCTGGCCATAGCCTTTCTTGGGCTTTCAGGAGGATTTGAATGTACTGCAATTCCACAAATTCTGCCTGGAAATGTATAAACTGCACCATCAATTCCCCTGATGAAATGAATGATATCCTGTTGTAGCTATGTCCTCAACACAACCATTCTCAAAAGGCTCAAACATTGGGTTTGAAGATTGCAACAGGCAAAAAAGAAAAGGCTGGCAAGTCCCGCCCATAGTTCCTACCCTCATAGTTTTTCTCTGCATATTGTTACATTTTAAATGAACATCATTCCAGACCGTTACATTGATACCTCACACCACAGTGTGCTGCTCAGCCCCAAGCCCCTTGACTGGTCCCACTGAACTCACTGGCTGTCTGAAGCCTGCATCCATCCCAACGTGGATTTGCGTTTCACAGCTGTTGGCAGAACTGTGGGCGGCCATGAGTCCTGTTGGACCCCGCCTGCTATAATATGCAGACAGAAATCTGGGGAACTAAACACACTGAGAGTAACACCAAATCCCATCTTTCTTCCTACCTAGCATGCTATTATTTTTACCACAGCCATGCTATGGGACCCAGTCAAAAGTTGTTCACTAAAAGGTTAATAGGGTGCCACGAGACTTGTATCTCCTTAATAAAGGAGGAAGGTAGAGCAACGGAAAAGCATTAACCAGACACCATGGGGTCCGTGAGGGGAGGTTTGAACGGGCTGCAGCCAAATTGTTAATGATGTCTGGGATATCGTGCCGGCTCCTAAAATAACACCTCACCCGGAGCCTGTCTCGGAAAACCGTCCAGGCTCTACCTGTGGACTCTGGTCTAAACTACTACAGTGGTCTGTCATGGGGTTTGGAAGGGCAGGGGGTCAATTGAAGTCAACTGTCATTAGAACTGAGGGTTATGTGACTGTAGTCATTTCTAGTCAAATGGACCTCCTTGCGTGCTGCTCACTGTATTCTGGCTCCACCAGTCAAGTGTATTCATTCATTGGAATTACACAGAGATCATGACGACAAGATACGTTTGTGTTGACTCACAATGGTACATTTTGTATTAGTCTGTTATCAGTGTAAATTCTGTAGTTTAAAATAATTAGAATGTATGATTCATACTGCCTAGGAAAAGTCATGCAAATTGTAAGATGTTAGATTATTTTCATTCCTTCCCTGTTCTTCAAGTGTGTGACTTTTTGACCAGACTGTAATTAATAAGCGATATACAACATAGAGAATCAACTGAGAGATTCCGAGAAAGCCCAGATTCAGAGATTAAAGATTCTGTTTATGAAATAAAATCACAAAACTCCATCTAAACTTCAGATACGGACTCATTCCCTGTGATGTCGGCAATTTCATATTCCATTTCTGTTTCTCAATTTTTTTCGTCTCCATTTGCTTCGCTTGCCTTTGAGACTCATGGCCACATGCTGTTAAAGAATATGCAGCGAATGGAATATTAACCAGCCAAGAGCACACTAGAAAGTCCTGTTCTAATTTGCAGAGTAGCAGAGAGGCTGCTAAATACAAGAGTGCTCTCATGTGCCTGTCCCCGAGAGCGCCTCATCATGGACACTAGCAGAAAAACACCTCAGTCGCGGGTGCACTTGCTCTTTTACAGTTTTGGGAAGATTTCAGAATGTTATTAATTTTCACAACTCTGCCGTTATAGGTAATTAGGGGGCTACAGCCTGAGGAGACAATATAATACGCCCAATCACCAGGTGGAAGCGGTAACTCAGCCCAATCTGTCTCACCAGTGCAGTAAATGTTGAGACATTACAAGAGAACGCTAGTACAAATGCCCGAGTCTCTCATGTCTGCCTCATTATGTGCAGCACAATGCCTTTTTCTTTCTGTGATCTACACCGGATCATTATGTTGTAGAACATGTCCGGGCTCCGCTTTCAATTCCAAGATAATGATATTGCCATGGCAACGCAGATAGCATGTCAGCGTGCCAAGAGGGAATCTGGGCCTGTACATTAGCGTCACTCAAAGCACGGTTCCCAAAATAGGACATACAACTCTTGATTTAATATAACCCCGGTTGGAATTACTCATTGGGGGGTGGCCTAAAAATAGTAGTGTGGAACAATGGCAATAATGTCCAGAGCCTCCCATCCAGGCCCCTGACCACAACAGCTCTGAGCTGACAAAACAACAACATTCTTTGAAATAATGTCAGGTTATCACGCTAACACCGCCAAATGTCACCAAGCATGGTCATCAATATGCTTGGTGTCAAGGATTGGCTTGCGAGAGAGGCAGGACACGTCAGGGCCGAGAGTGTGAGAACCTACGAAACAGCGAGGAGAGAAATGTCAGCAGTGCCGAGCGGAGAAGTGACCTAACTCGCCCCCAGCCATGTCTTGACAAGTCTTCAATGTGACTAAAGCTTCAAAAGGAAGCAGCGGAATCCGGTAAAGAAGTCTCCTTTAATCTCATATTCTCTCTGCACCATAGGATTTCTGCTTCTGAACAAAGACGACATTTTGGGCCTTGTGAAAATCATCCCTCAGGAGCTGTTTGACCACAGGTTGAGGCACAGCCATGTACTCCTGTCAACGAGTTCAAAGGCAATACACAACATACTACAATACATGCAACCAGTGAGTCAATACACACATACGATAGTAAACAGTGCCTGGAAAAGCTTTCTAATTTCCTCTACCATGTAAGAATTCTGGACCGCTCCTCCAAGCAGATTTATTTTTGGATTAACTGCTCATTTCAGAAGTCACTTTTATTCAGATTACATCTCAGTGGGGTGTAGATCTGAACCTACATAGAGAAAAGACCATTCCAGTACTTTCTGATGTTGATGAATGATGGCGAGCTGCTAAGTTTCAGATGCTGCAAAACACCCCCAAACCATGACACCACTAATGGCAAGCTGGACCGCTGGCATGAGCTTCCTGCTATGGAATGCACTGTTTGTTTTTTGCCAGACAGAATGGAGCCAACGTTGGTATCTTGATAAATCTGTCCATAGATTGATCCAGATGTTTTTGGGATCCTCCAGGTACTTAAAAGAAAACCTGGGGTGAAACTTAATGTTCTTTTTAGTGAGCAGTGGTTTCCGCCTTGCTTCTCGGCCATGAATCCAATTTTAGCACAGTCTTTCCAACAGTGCAGTCATGATCACCAACCTTAGCCATATGTTTCTGGCACTGCTTTAGAGCATCAGAGTCTCTCCTGGCATATAGGCATCAATATATTTTTCCCATTGGATAATTCTGAGTGCAAGCACATGAAAGAAACACCAATTTGGATGTCATTTCTCTCTCTCAGACTTCCACTATATACTGCTACATCCCCCTAAAAAAATACTAGACTGAACTCAATGTGAAATATGCACACAAATAAAATCAAAATTAGGGGCATTTGGCAATTTCGTGTCTCAGCACTGTAGCTGCATAAGCTCAAGTTAAAGAAAAACATACTGGACATTTCAAAAGCCAAAACCACATGTTCTAGAGAAGGCTGAGAGGTGACAGAGCAAAGATCAGAGGTGGGACCCTCCACTTTGTAAGACCTTCAGCTAGTGAACTCAACCCCTAAACCAACACAGTGGGTATCAACCTTATGACACAACACTGTGTGAAACCCTCAGCATATTTGGCCAGTCGCAACAACACTGCCACACTTTGCTAGAAACCGGTCATTTGTAGTAAGCATTGTGTTCTCTGTTGCTGTAAATAGAATGGCCTGCTTTAGCGGCCTCTTCAGCGGAACACGTTGAGGGAGTCCACGGGCCCCCTTCACGGGATGTCTCTGGGTAGCCTGATCATTTTAAAATCTAACAGGCAAGAGGAGGACGGAGGAATCAAGCCAAAGTCGCCTCTGATATAATTACAACTCTGTCACTCCTCCCTCATTCCACTGAGGATACTCTCAATGTCCCTTTCTGTCATCTTCCACTCCCACCCCCCCCCCCCCCCCCGTGTGTGTGTGTGTGTGTGTGTGTGTAAAGGACATCCATGGCAAGCTGGCATTAATTACTCAGACAGACAAAGATACAGTTTGCACAAGTGGTCATGTGCTCTGTGTAAACCGCATGGGGGGACTGGATGAGTTATTGGGTAACAAGGTGCTATTGTGCATTTAATACAAGGAAAACAATTAACACAACATGAAATATGCAACAGATACATTATAAAAAGTACACAGGAGGCAAGGAGCAGGATAAAACACAGAATAACAGAGACCTGTAGTGGCCAAAATGCTTGCTGTCCTGGCATGAGCCACACCAGTGACGAGCTTCCGGACTTTGAATGTGGTTGGGACTTCAAACTTCATTGGCTGATCCCTTCGGAAGGCCCCTTACTGGGTTTCAACCAACCGGGCCAATCCAGAAGTAAATGTACTATATTAAAAATGTTGATTGCCTCAATGGTGTTACCTGTGTGGGACTAGGTAGGGAGGGTGCTGTCTTCCTCTACGGTTTCAAATGAAATAACAGCGCTCTCTGGTGGATACATACTGAAACACATGTCTCTCACTGGCCTTTGAGTGGCATATATGACACTGTAAAAGAGCCACTGTGATGCAAATTGAAGTGACTAGAATCATTTCTTATTCCATCTAAAACACAAGATACTCTGAGGTAATTTACTGTGGTTACTTGCATTGAGAAATGCAATGGCGCAACTTCTGAAGTGAGACATGCTTGGAGGAGTTTGGCCTATTGCACAAACGAGTGGGTAGAAAGGGAAGCTTTTCAGGGAAATTAAGACGTTGTGAAGACATTCCATGGCTCACTGGTAATTTAAGTAGGTCACCTACCAGGATGTCAACTAGCCTGCATACATGTACTACCAACATAAAAACAACACCAAACACGGAGCTCTATGGCAAACAGTGCAAACAGGAAATGCCTTGGTGTGTAATTACAGACTATTAGTTACAGATGTCGTTCTGGTAGACACTTAAAACTGCTTACAACTTTAAGATGGGAGGGCGGCTGGCTAGTGTTCTCACATGCATGTTCTTCAGGTTTAGAGTCAATTCACGGTAATTTGTGATCTCGGAATTCCAATTTTGCCAAATTGAAAAAATGTGTGATCTGGAACTGACTAATTAGACAGGAATCGACTCAACACCTACTCCCTGAGTCAACATTCCTTTGGGGCAATTGGCCCCTGGTGACTTGCTTCTAAAACATTAAGAATGTGAACAGTTAATAAAGTGCCCATTACCTGAAATAACAGTCACTTTGGAGAGAGGTGGAGGAAGCCCCTTTATGATGATGACATCAGTAAAAATCCATTGTTTAACATTATCATTCAAGTGTAGAAAAAAGACTCAGGAAGGCAAAAAAACAAACCAGAAGCACGTTTCGCTAAACATGGGTGTTGTTTATTCTTAGCTAGTGAGTCACCTTGAGGAGAAAACACTCACTTCCTTGGTGATGCTCAACTTTTGGGAAAACCCTGTTACAAAGTAGTAATGGGGAGTAAGCAGAAAATACTCTTAACCATTGATCCAAAACCAGATATTTTTATCCCCGACAGCTTACTTCATATTCTCTGATCCGAGATCTGTGGTAATAGACAATTTCTACCTGGGGCCGGGAACGACAGGGAGGAGGGTCATCCCAAAGGTGTTGCAGAATTCATCAGAGGCAGAGTGCCCGGGACATATTCAGTAAGCTCCAACATCACACAGCACTGCAGACATAGAAACACACTGTGTAGAAGTGACAAGATCACCTGCTGTATACGACAGGTAGTCATGTCTATTCTGCACAGGTGTTTTCTGCGTGAATGTTGTATAATGCTGCAGCTTCCCGAACAGGCATCAACCTGAGGTACAATACAGTACGTTAACATCAGAGAGCAAAAGACACGTAACCAAGGCGACTGTTACCGCAGAGCAGATTTCTCCTCAGACAAATGCACTTCAGAATGACATAATAATCACAAGAGAGGAAACAAACATGTGCATTAACTGACATTCTCCCAGCCCAGCTCTCGCTGCGTAATTCACCTCATCGTTTCGTACACAGATACAAATGCAAGAACGAAGGGGTGGGACTAAGGGGAATCTAACCATTGTTGTGATCAGGGGCATTCCTGCACACCTGTCAATCACAAGCCAAGTGCAGATTCAAGTATAAGATATTGGTTATACATGTCATCTTTTAATCTTATCTGAAGGCGCAAACGTTCATGGGGGAGGGGAGCTAAATGTTTTCCTTCCCAAAATGTTGAGGTATAAAAACTAAACAAAAACAAAAAACAACTAAATAAGTCTGGTGAGATCCTCAGAATAACTAACTACAGTCGACCGGTTAGTCAGTTAGTTCTAACAAACTGAAGACCAGAGACGAAGAAAGATACAAGAGTTATCGAAGAGTTAAGGGGATGAGTGGAGCCTGTTTTAGAAGGACTGAAAGTGCTTGAAGAGAGTTTAAAGTGAGTAATGTTCTTTCTTTTTCTTCAGAGACAGGAACACTGGGGTAGATCAATGCATCACGGAACACATACAGGTGAGTCCGTCGCCGTGTCAACGTCATGAGATGCATCGTCTTGTTGTTGTTGTCGTCTGCAGCAGAAAAGATGGCAAAACCCTTTCTTCCGTGGTTAGGCAAATTATTTATAGGTCCTATGTCATTAGTGTTGCACTTCTAGCAGGGAGGTCCCCGTAAGGTTACTGTTTATTCCGATTCCGTTCCTGGGGGGGGAGAGAGAGAGAGGGAGGGAGTGGGGGTGGGGGGGGGTGAAATGGGATCAATAAGAGGGAGGCAAAGAAACAAAAACAAATGGAATGCTGTTACAAAAACGTCCACAGGGAAATGGGTCTATTTTGGGCTAAATCGCTTGACCTCCATTCATGTGATAAAAGTGCCGTGATGCCACAGTGAGATAAACAGCTCCAGAAAGTACATACATGCGCTGAGTGATGATAGAAACCTTCCCTTCTCCAAAAGGTTCGTTTCTGTGACTGTACTTCCTAAAATGTCAGAGTGGTCCCTTTACTGTTTAATGTGATGTCGGATGACTGGTTTTCTAAACCTGATAAAAATCTACAGCAGTGCTTCATCATGACTGACACACATCCCCCTCTCCTCTGAACGTATGCCCGTTTATGCCCCCTCTTCTGGCAGCCCCATACTAGCCCAGTCTGTCATTTCTATGAGCAGACAGAAAGGCTAATCAATCATGGCACAGTTAATCAGACCGTCCCTTCGCCTGCAACAATCAAAGGACATCCTTAGCCGTGGACACTAAAGGGAGAAAGCAAGAGGTCGGGCAACAGGGAAATTAGAGGGAGAAATGAAAGCAGAGCATCTCGGTTCTGCTCTACTGACCCCGGCCAGGCTCGTCGCTTTACTCCAAGAACTATTCATCTACTGACACTCAATAAGGGCCGGCTGCACAGGCATTCTTCTACTTCCTCTCATACACATGCAAGCCCACATTCCTAACATTCCCTTTTATGCGTACGCAAATCGGGGGGGGGGGCCTTTCACGAGAAGTTTCGTCTTTGTGATTTTATTATCGCTGAATAGGCCGCCCCCCCAGCAAACATGGGGATCGTTTTCCTTGGCGAAACAGTGGTCCCTTTGAGAGGAGTATCGTTTCACTGTCCGAAGGCCCACCATCCCCAGTGGATGGTGGACCCGCGGTGTGTAACTCGATCCCCAGCCGGGTGACCATGTCTGGGACTGGAGCCTGACCCGGCCTGGCTGGGAAAACAAAGGCCTCGTTAGTGCATTCCTCCCCTCACCCAGGGCCAGCATATCCACCAGCTCACCTGCAGCAGCCTGACTGGGCCTGACGGGGCTTGTGTCGTAGCGCTGGCTCTTTAAGAATCGCAGCGGCCATGACATGGTGGCCAAATGAGATTTAACTCAGAGGTATGGTTTAACGTGGGTGCCACTTGGTGTGGCAAGGACACAACCGCCTGTCAAAACCCGGACATCTTACCCCAGCTGATTCCACACCAATCAGTACAAATCATGGACGGCTGCACTATTAGCGAGGGCAGCTAATCTAGACAATATCCCGGGCCTTCTTAAGCGTTATTCTGTCCAAATGTAGCATGATTCCACTGTTTCTACTTGTTTGAACATATTCAAATTGTAGACCCATTCCAAAGGCAAGAGGCTAATTCCACTACTGAGGCTAGGCTGACAGGTTGATTTCACTTGGAGATTGGTCTATATAAAGGCATTGCCACCCATATGTGAAAGCTTGAACATCACTTGTTGACAATTATAATTCAAACTCAACCCTGCATTACATGGTAATGCAATCACAGGGAACAGTTGGTGATCACTGCGGTTGCTCACATTCTCCCAGTCACCTGCCAAACAATTTCACAGGTAAGCTAACTTGCAAGTCTGCCATTTTGCTGAGTCAACACACAGACCGACCGACCGACAGACAGACACAGAAAGACAGACACAGAGAGACAGACACAGAGAGACAGACACAGAGAGACAGACACAGAGAGACAGACACACACACACACAGACACACACACACCTGTGGAAATATTCACATCCACCCCAATCTAGGTCCATATTCGCTGTCCTGTCAAGAGCCTCCACACAGTTAGCTTTGCGTGGTTAGCTTCTGCTTAGCATCTCATAACAACAACCCTCTGTTGGAGACAACACACTGCGGACCGCTCCGCTTGACAGCCCAGAGTGTGAGAGGAGACAGGCCGAACAATGGAGGTCAATTAACCTTGTCAGGATGGGATGGGTGATAGGGGTGAAGCAAGGCTATCACATATGAAGGTGGGGGGTTGGGGTTAAAACAGCAGCACATCCCACCCCCCCCCCCATGCTATTTCACCTGCAGTCAAAACACGTCTCCCATGGACAGGTTGTTTTCAGCGCTCCTGAAAACATGGACTTGAAATATTGATGAGAGGGTTTAACCCAGTGAATAGTAACAAGGTCAGGAGCCAAGAATCGGCATTAATGTAAAGAGAGAAGAGGAGCTGAGAGAAAAAAGGGAGGGAGGGAAGAAGAGGGGGAACGAGAGAGAAGAGTACAGGGTAAGAAGCCCATGTTGTGTGGGGGACTATAATAAGATCAGCATGTTTAAATTTACACAGGAGTGTGCAGTGTGTGTGTCAGTGAAACCTTGGATAAAAGGTTTTGATAAGGATCCTAGCTGGTCTACCCCTGCCTCTGTATGGTGTTTTTCAACATACCTGCCTCTGCAAGAAAATAAAAGAGAATAACACCCCTTCTTAGATTGCACAAATCATTGCTGAAAAACCTGAAACATGACCGGTCAGACGGTTTTGAAAAATAACCTATAAAACCCAGCGAAGCCCATGGATGTCCGTATTAGAGAGGACCTGAGGCTCCTATAGAGAAAGGCTTCAAGGATCTGAGGCTCCCTGGCTGGCAGACGCCTGGTGTTCAAAGGCACATCAGAGCCCACTTCTGCCTTTTCTGAGGTGAGGCATGCGCGGAATGCGGGCTATTTCAGGACCCCCCCCCCGTGCGACTCTCTATCTCCAGTTCCATGGGTGAATCATCGTTTTCTGGAAGAACACAGCCACGAGATGCCTCCCCCGGTTCAGACCGGGCATCCTGCTTGGATCCACACGGACCCACTGGTGGGCGGAAGGGTGGTGACGAGGGTCTGACGACAGGCCGGGGGGGGGGACTGCCCGCTAACACGACACATCCGCCTCACCCACCAACTCGCACTCCCCCCCCCCACGGGGAGCTGTTCTCCACGAGACCTGTTGCTCGATTTTGCTCCATAAATCACCACATGTTGTGTTGCAATATGCGCCGCCTTTGGGATTTTGTGCTTTATTGAACAGTGTCCTTGGAGAAAAAGCAGCTGTTAAAAATGCTGGCTTATTCCAGGAGCTACGTGTCAGTTTTAAGGCGTTAATAACGCTTTATGAACTGGACAGGCACGCAAACCTGATACAAACCGGGTACATCCTGGGACAAACCTGGGAGTAATGGAACACAGGGAGAAATACGTCTGCAACTATGACGATCCAGATCGACTAGTGACCATCTTACCTTTAAAAAAGGACTGTGTGTGTGTCTGTGTGTGTGTGTGCATGTGCGCGTGTGAGCAACACGGCTCTCACCCTTCGCAAGGCCTCCTCCTCCTCCTGGCGCTTCTCGTAATGTGCAAAGTCATCAAAGATGGAGGTGGTGTGCTTGAAAGTGGCAATAATTTTAAGCACCTGCTTGGCCTTCTCCAGAGGCACCTCCTGAGTGTCCCTGGAGTTGGTCACCGGCTTGTTGTCGTTGTTCTCCAGTCTGATGTGCCTCAGCTGGTTATTGGGCACGTCCTTCACGAACGCCCACTTGACCTCAAACTTGCCCTTCCACTTGTCCTGAGACCAGACGCCAGCATAGGCGTTGTAGTCCACGGGCGAGCGCATCTCCGCCACGCCACAGAAGTGCCCGCTGCCGTTGACACTGAAGAGCAGGTAGAGGGGCCCCTTGGCCCCCAGGGAGCGGAAGGCCCCGTCCAGGCGCTTGTTGCCGTGCTCCGTGCTGCACCAGATGGAGTATTTGATGGAGCGGTGGATGTCGTCCTCGGAGTAGCTCTTGATGATGAACACGCGGCCGTTCTTCAGGTTCCAGTCAAAGTCTTTGGGGTTGTAGTTGTTGAGCGCCCGCAGTTTCTCCAACACGGGGTGCACCTCCCCGGAGCAGGGGGAGGCACTGAGGGGGACCCCGCTGACACCCATCCCAAAGCCCTCTGCCCCTCCCTGACTGAAGGTGCCCCGGTTACGCGGGGCCACCCAACGGCTCTGCAGCGGGGGCAGGGGGTGTTGGTGCTGATGCATGGGCTGCGGGGGTCCGGGCTGGGGGGAAAAGTTCTGGTGGGGGTGCTGCTGGGGGTGAGGCGGGCCCGGGGGCATCTGCTGCGGGTGCTGTGGGGACTGGAGTTGAAAGGGTTGGTGCTGCTGATGTTGGTGCTGGTGGGTCAGTGGGCTCTGGAGCAGGGGCTGGCCAATCAGAGGCTGCTGCTGTACCATAGTGTGGGGGGGCATCATGCCCTGGGCTAAGGGAGGCTTATTGAGGGGGCCCTTATCGTCCCAGGTGCCAATGTTCATGTTGTGCTTGATGGGCGGGGGCGGGATGGTGGGGCCCCCCACTCCGATGCTAGCTTTGGGTTTGACCTTGGGCTGGGGCTTGGCCGGCTTCCTGGCAATGGCTGCCCAGGACGTGGGCTTGGGGGCGGAGGGGCTGACCAGCGGGGGCAAGCTGTTGGCCGCCACGCTGCTCATGCCCAGCGTGCCGCCGAGGGGCGAGCCGACAGTCTTTGTGACGGCGGCGCCCATGTCCGTGCCCAGCTTCAACCCGGTCATGCCCTGCTCAATGCTGCTCAGCACCGGCATCTTGCCGAGCTGGGTGTCGCTGCCGAAGCCGGCCTGTCCGTCCGCTATGGCTCTCCCCAGGGAACTGGGCGTGTAGCCGTAGCTGTTCGTGTAGGCGTTGCTCTGGCTGGACTGGCCCTGAGAGACGCTGGTGCCCCAGGTGGAATAGTCCGCGTTCCCGGGGAAGAAGTTGAAGCCGTGCTGGCTGAGGAAGGGAGGGGTGTTGCCTAGAGCGCCAGGCTGGCTGAACACCCCGTCCGGGATGAAGTGGTGTTCGCCGTTGCTCATCTGTCCATACGTAGTTAGGTAGGGCATTGGGGGGTCACCAGCGGTGGACCAGGGTGCCTCCCCCAGGGAATAAGGGAAGCCAATGGAGGGAGCATAGTAGCTGGGCATGTAGGGGTCGGACATTGGTGGGTAGCTGTTATTCTGAAGGGGGGGAGAAACATGGTGTCCGTTAATAAAATACCTTGGTGACAGAAGCTAAAAAACAACAAGACGTCAAATTAATAAACACATCGGTTTCTCAAAGGAGTTTTTTTTTTATTGGTTTTCTGTGCTATGTCAAAGATCTCTTCACCATAGCAACAAGTCAACAGCATGACAATTGTTTCAACGACTGTCAAAGTGTGTGTGTGAATGCATCCCATGAGAAAAGGAGCGTGGGATTATTCTTGGTTGCAATTCACTAGAATTCACTGGGAAGTCCACTCATCACACACACATGAGATGAACCCGCCAGAATTTCCATTTATTAAATATGAAGCCACAAGAGGCAGTACTGTAGTGTAAATACAATCAAGGGAAATTTGAGTTGTTTTTGCCAAAGCAAAAATCAATTATTACACCATCATACGTTTTCAATACAGACCAAGTGGTGGTTGACTATGAAAATCTCCTCCCTCACATAGAGCCTAGCTGCCATGCATTCATACACAACGGACCCAGTACCGTTCTGAGGGTCCGCAAGGATAACCAGAACCATCCACACACTCTATGCGCTAAAACAACACACTGCCTAGGCAGATACACTCACCTGATTTGTCTGGCTGCTAAGGTAAGGCTCAAAATCATCCTCATTTACTCCATCCTTCTGATGCATTGATCCGTTTTGCACTGGAGACAGAAACCGTTTTTCTTTGGTTATTCTTCATACGTGACAGAAGCCTAAATGGCTCTCTGTGCAAAAGGAATCCAGTGGGTTAAATCCAATCTACTAAAAGTGTACAGTTAATATGTTACTTATAAACACCTGTATTCCCCACTGAAACGGGTCGTTATATAACTATATGGATGAGAACCTCATCCAAGAATATGTGGTATATTGCACTGAATGGTCATGGTTTCACTGGTTAGTTTACCTTTGTCTGATGACACCAGGTCACCAAAAGTTGGTTAGAGAGTGATCAAAGCAGTGATTTAATGACACTGTTATTAGAACTATATCAGGTGTTATAGTTTGTTTTCTCCCAGGGAGAAAACATGTATTTATCTAACGCTACAACAACCATACAAAACAGAAGGACATACCTTTATTTCCTTGTCCTTTGGGTCTCTGACATCAGAATGCGTGAATGTCAAAAAAGAGAGGGATGATAGATGTATCAGATTGAGCATAGCCTACTAAGCAACCGTTTACTGCGATGAAGTGGTGGTGGCGTACGGTACATGCGAGGTCCGTTAGGCCTAGCCTAACGAAATACAAACAATCATTAACAAACCGCTGTCTACATCGCTGAAGCTTCACGTGTATTCAGCCCTAGCCCAGCCTACAGACATGCGAACGGCTTCCTGTGCGTTGTTGGCTTGATGTCAAAACGCACAGTGATATCCAGTAAACGTGCAAGTACAGAATGCAACCGGCTCGAGTTGGAGTTTGTTGCCGCCGCGGTGTAGCCGGCCAGTATTGGCTACAATACACTACTTCAATGTTCGGCCTACAGAGAGCCAATCGCGATCATATATGAAATACTTTTCCTGTGTCATATGGCATGTCTACTGCACTGGTTGGTAGCAATCGCAGCTGATATAAAAAGTCATGACAAAGTTTACATTGCAACGATACACATTTGTCATGACAGTGTGTTATCAAAGTACGCACCTGATCGACTGTGGTCGCAGACATCCTCCAGGAGCCGAAACTGATTGCTGTTTGTGACTGTCCACGGTTTCTCCTGCTTCTGCACTCCGGTATTTTTCTCTGCTCGTCTCGGGTTATCCAATCTCTCCCTGTACGTAGAGGCGGTATTTTTCTTCAATCGTCAAATCTTTCACCACAAGCTTTCTCACGCGCCGAGATTTGCGACTTTCAGTAATGTAAAATGTTTCCGATATAGTTAACGTTTCGCCACTAAGTATCATTCACTCTTCAACTGCCTGATGCCAGATTTCTATATATCCCTTACACTCAATTCCACAATGGCGGATGGGCTACTCGCTTCCGTTCAATTGCTCCATGACCTTCCGCCTGTGACGAGTCATGTTATAGACTGACTGACAGACACATTTTTGCATGATTACATGTTTCAGGATATTTCTTTATTCTAGTATATATCTGTATAGTAATGTTCACTGTGTTGTTAAAACCGCTATATGACAGGCATATCTCTTGTCCGCCGACTCAGAAAAATCAGAATGTCTTTCTCTGAACTGTGTAGACGTTACGCGGAAGGACCAAATAAACTTCCTAAAGATCACGGTCATGGGAATTTTCTGGCTTATGACTTTTGTGGAAGGCTTCATTGACTAATTTCCCTTACACGCGCATGCAGGCAACCTTGAGTAAAGAGGGAAATACCATAATGCTGTGGGTTAATGACCAGGCGCTAAAGCTCTAGAACCAATCCTGAAAACCCACTGGTGAAGATAAACAAAGTAAAGGCTATACAGATGCATAGAGGCTGGGATAGATGTGTTCTTAAAGAAATATTTAGCCCAAGGTGCATGAATGAACACAAACAAACAAGAATGTTTTAGACATCCTTGATTCAGCACTCATTTCTTTACCAGCACATTTTCTATATGATTTATGATGATGTTCACAGATTTCTGTTATAACAGAATAATGCCGCTGTTGCCAGATGGAAATTACCTTTTAATTTTCTAGCTAGGCTAACAGTATGTTCGCAACATTTGTCTCGCGATATTTCTGTAGTGAGTGGCGGTGCCTGAAGTATGGCAGGCGTTGCGCTGAGCTCTTTTCGCAAAGGACTTTTTAATGTTTTGAGTAATGGTGGAGTTGCTGCTTTATCTCTAAAGACTTTCGCAGGTAAGTGCAATTCTGCGGTTAAAGATAAGCGGTTTCAGTGAATAAAGTATATGCAATGGAACGCATTATATTTTAAAAGTCCCATGATGTAAAAGTATTGGTTTTCTAATCCACATAAATTGAAACTAATTTGCCTAGGTGCTAAGATGTCGACGTTTTCTGTTAAGAATTATCTTGCTAATGGTTTGAAGATAGAATGTTCATATGCGCGTTTAATGTGTTGAAGCGAGTGGTTGAGTCTCGCCTCGAACACACCCACCAACGTCTCATTGTTGTTTAACACAGGATAACAAGCTAAAACTCAGGGTTGCCATTTTGTTAAAATAAACGCCACATATTAAATATCGTTTAGATTACCGTCTTTGGTTAGTAGGTCACTGGTTTTGATGTCAACAGTGCCTTCCCAAACATTTTTGGTCCAGCTCTCTTTTCAAAATGTTACGTAAGGATTGCCTTTCATCTTTTCTTGACTTCACCCAGATTTGATTTTTCATAAAGGTACTATGCTAAACACCCAAATAGAGGCCTACGTTTTTCAAGACACACATTATTCTCAAATGCGCACACTACAGCCTATACTTTCTCATTACTCTTTATATTTGTGATGTAGTTCATTCACAACGTGTGTGTTTGTTTGTCCATCCCACAGGAGTGAGATGGAAGTCTTCTGTGCAGTATGTGGCAAGACCAGAGCTTCCCAAGCTGGCATACCACAGGGTTAAGGGGAAGAGTCCAGGGGTGGTTTTTCTGCCTGGTTATGGTTCCAATATGAATGGCCAGAAAGCAGAGGCCCTGGAAGAGTTCTGCAAGTCGCTAGGACACTCATACCTCAGGTACTGTGTGTTAAACACTGAGCTGTTCAATTCTGTCCCTCAAGAGCCCAAGCACATCTAGTGTCCATCCTCTCCGGCTTGTCATGGACTAATTCAGGTCTGAGACACCAGGTGAGAGCAATTTATGTGCAGTTAGAAACGAAAGCAGAATTATTTTGGAGTTGAATATCATCTCAGCATTCACTAGATAGCATCACATAAACATGAGCCTGAATTTGGGTTTTAAAAATAGTTTGTCTCTGTCTTAATTAAGGCCACACTCATTAAATTAATCGATTGACCGATTTTTTTAAAATTAACATTTCACAAAATATAACATTTTAAAATTGGTTGATTATGGATATATTAATTTAAAAAAAACTATCTTTGTTATAATGATTCACATTTAACTTTCAGATTGTGGCTGAACTTTGCTTCCTATATCCATCCCAAGAGGTTAGATCGCTGTGTTGAAAATGCGAACTAATGCATATTTTTTTATCATTAACATTTCAAATATGTAAAGCAATAGTGTGTGGTCTAATAAATTATTATGAAACACCCGGTAGGACAACCTGCAATACACAATCCATTACGCAAACAGATCCTCTGTATCTGAAGTATGTTAGCCAAACCTCTATCTGAAAGGTCCAGAACCTAAATTAATATCCCCGGGGTCGAAACCAGGCGTTACTCAATCAGAAACCTTGTCCCCAGGCTACAACTGCTTGAGCGCACAGGGGACGAGATTACTCAAATACCGTCCTCTGCTAGCATAGTTTAGAAATGATATCAGTGTATTGGCCTGTGTGTGTACACAGGTTTTATTACACTGGAGAACAAATGAAAACAAATACATACATTTGACTTCTGGACATAACGGGTCAGGTGTAGGGTAGGTAGAATAAGGTTTTTGGGGGGGTTGGGCTGGGTTTGAATGGGAATAATGTTTGGGTGCCCCGGAAGGATACAGACATGTTTTTTTTGCAGACTTTTGGACAGTGGCACACTGCTCTGTAACTTTTCCCCTGTGCTCCTACCTGCTCAGCTACTGGTGTTCATATTTCTGCATGTAGTTTCGGGCCTGTGTTTTGGCCCTTTTGTCTTATTTCTTTGAACATCGTTAGTATTTCTTTTATCCTAAACAACAACACAGCCTATGTAATCTTGTAATTAAATCAGTAAGTAGAAAGACTCCGGGAACAGACACAACATAGGTGTTCAGGGCCCTGGATGGTGTTTTATTAAAGATAAGAAAAGTTGAGGGAGACGAAGTGAGGGAGAATTGCAAAGGAACAACAGCATTTGTTGTTCCACCCTTCCTCTCATAGGATTGTTTCTCTCTCTTTGGCTCCTGTGTTGCAGTAGCTTCACCCCAGATTTGCTCATTGGGAGACCTTAAATACTTCCCTTGACAGGATCTCAGTGGGAGACAGCTGTGCATGTTCGGGGCTGGCCCCACTGACTGCCTCCGGAAGGTTACAGAACCTGCCAACCTTCTTGACTAACTCAGCGGGTGGGACTGTGTTTTTGCCACCCGTGCTGCGATGACCATTTTGTGTGCAATAATTTTTTTTTTCAAATGAAGACTTTGCGTGGGTGTGTGTGGCTCATCTTCACCAGGTTTGACTACACAGGCCATGGGTTATCAGAGGGTGTGTTTAGTGAAGGAACCATTGGCACCTGGAAGAAAGATGTCCTCTTCGTATTGGATGAGCTAGCGGAGGGCCCACAGGTAAACCATCTCATGACTAGTGGCTCTAGTATAATAAACCAGCCTTTAAATTGCTCATCTATATTCATATCTTGTTTATGAGTGGTTTTTATTAGTATATCAATTGGTATTTCATAGAATTTTGGTAATTTAGTGTTTTCAGGTCTGGGCTCAACACTGGCTTTACTTTTTAACCCAGTTTATAGACAGTACTTTTCAATTGGCTTAAATTACATTGATGTTTTCAAATGTAATTTTGTCCTCTAATATGAACACAATGTTTGTGCAAGAGTTTATGTACAAATAATGTATGGCTTGTGGGCATGTTGACATTGTTGCTGTCACAATTTTCCACAAGAGGGCACTGTGGCACACAAAGTAAATAGCATCTCTAGCAACCATGAGCAGTTGACGCCGTTCAGTCACTCACACAGTAGCATAGCTTCCAGTGCCAGGCATCAAGGTTCTTGTAGACATTCACCAGATTGCACCACAGTTTGTTCTAGTCACAGTCATGACGACAAACTGAGGTTAGGGTTTAAGTCCAATTCACATATTTAAAAGTTATAGTCCTCCGTCTATTGTAACGACAGCTTGATGCAACTAGATATGCTGTAGTGACACAAGAAAATATCCACATTAAAACTTTGGTATTTATACACAGCCTACCTTGATGCTTAATGCTTATTTCCTGAGAATAAAATCTAATTGTGGCTGTCCAGAACTCTGCTTAGTCTAATGGATCTTGATGATGTTCCTCCCTGTCTGATTAGATCATGGTGGGGTCCAGTATGGGGGGTTGGCTCATGCTGCTGGCAGCGATCGCCAGGCCGGAGAAGACTGCAGCTCTAGTGGGCATCTCAACAGCGGCAGATCACCTCGTTACCGCCTTCAAGTCGATGCCTCTGGAGGTGAGAGAGGACGTCATGATTACGACCAAGGCAAAGGTCAAGTCGAGATTCCTTCTCGCAATTCAAAGGGGCCTATTTCATTTCATAAAAATGGAATTGGCCCTGTCTCACCCAGGTGCGTAAGGCGATTGAGGAGCAGGGCGTGATGAGGGTTCCCACCAAACACAGCGAGGAGGGCGTCTACACGTTCACCACGGACTTCCTGAAGGAGGCGGAGAACCACTGTGTCCTCCAGAGCCCCATCCCCACCACCTGCCCCGTGCGACTCATCCACGGCATGAAGGACGAGGACGTGCCCTGGCACGTCTCCATGCAGGTGGCCGAGAGTGTCCTCAGCGCCGACGTGGACGTCATCCTCCGCCGTAATGGCCAGCACCGCATGAGCGAGAAGGACGACATCAAGCTAATTGTTTATACTGTTGATGACCTCATAGACAAGCTGACCACACTGGTCTGAGTCTCGGCGGGGGGGGGGGTCAGGTAGAGTAGAGGAGAATTTACCCTTTGCGAGAAGCTCTGTCCATCCAGATACACATTACACATCTCTCTGCCCCAGATGTCCCATCCTTAACCCCCCCTGAGTGCCCAGTCAGTCTGTCTTCCATCACCAGTTAGAGAGGGAGATGAGGATCAGGACAGTACAAACATGGATTGGATTAAGAGTTCTGTCAGAATCTTCACGAACAGTCCGTGTTGTCCGTCTGGAAGAACTCTTACTTGTTGCAGTTAACAATGAACTCTGTTGTTTCAGTAAACCTTCCCAGAGAAGACGACTATTCTGTGCTAATGCTTTTGCCATTTGTCGGACAGAAAATCCTGGTCCTGTTTGCCAGACCAAAACCGTTACCCTGTGCCTTCTTTTTTACCTTGTCTGACCCATCGGGCCAATAAAGCCTCTGAACACAAGTGTGGATCGCAGGACTTTTCTCTGACTGCAGGTATTGAGATGTTCTTCAGGTATGAGAATCAAACCGCCTTTGATGTAGCAGCATGATGAAATGGTGTGATGATCATTCAAACTGTACTGTCATACTGTACTTTCCATGCCAATATAAAGACTACACTGTATTTCAAAATATCAGAAATTAACTTACCAGGTCAAGAGGAAACATAAAATGAAGGTTAAAGGTTACTTTTACATGTGCCATTTCCCAGAAGCCCCATAAAAAATTCTAATAACCCCAGTATATCACATGGAGATTGCCTTGTTGGATGTGTTCATAATCCGTCCCGCGTACAGTAGGTCTGTTGTAATGAAAGGCTGGGCCCTGTTAGAGTCGCAGGCTGTTGATTAACATGCCGTTGGTCATTGTACTGTTCAACGAGGCAGAAAGACAGTCCTTCAGCAGAAGCAGTAACTCTCCCACTAACTGCTGCACTGACCTTTCACCCTTTGTCGGGAGGTATGTAGCCAGTCACCTCAGCATCACAGCATCTGCTAGATAACATTAACATGAGTATAGATTTTAGTTTTAAGAAAATCAAAAAACCTACAGGTGCTGTGTGGATTACCTAAGGATTTACTGTAATGTCGGTTATTCTGGACCAGGGGGTAACCGGGGATTGTTCTAGACCAGGGGTTCTCAGTTCTGAGTTTGGGGGCCCAGAGCTTACCGGTTTTATAATTAATTGAACTCACAAGTATTAATCAGTACTTGATGGGGGGGGGTAGCAGCAGAGGGGTTGTCGGAACCATGTACCCTAATGCCACATGCTGAAAATACACACAGATACAAGCTCCTGGAGCTGCTTTAGACAGCCACAAATGCCGCAGCATAAAAATAGTGTTTCAATCTTCCATTCAGGTATCCTTCCTCGCTATAATATCTTGATTTAGGATCACTTTCTGGAGATGTCTTCCAGTTTGTGACGAGTGTTGTGTTTGCAGTTGAAATCCCACCACATCCCTTTGTCGATCCTTCCACACCTACAGTATCTGGCTTCTGTCCTGTTAGCACTAACCCGGTTAAGGCAGAGTAACTGCTGTCCTTGTTAAAACTGAAAGACAACCAGTAACGTACACTTATGGGCTGTTCTGTGTCCTGCTTTTAAAATGAAACCTTTAAAGCAGATGTTAACAGTATACATTAAAAAAAAACGTTTTATATAATTGTCCTACTGTGCTCCATCAGGTGAATGGCAATGCCATGAACACCAACAATAACTTAATGCCACACCGAAGGCCACTAAAATAATAATTCGGTGACAATCAGCCAATACAGCCTAAAGATGAGGAAATGGACCGGCCTTGCGGGCACCGTTCTATTATTCCTGCTTCCCTGTCGCATTCTACATCGCAGATCTCGAGGGATCCTCCTCGTGGCTTCCGCACATATAAAAACAGTGTCGCGCCACAGCCGGACATTGAGTCAAGAGCCTCGCCCCGCGAAAGAACGCCGCGCCCTTCATGGATGCTTCAGCAGTTCAGCATCTTCTGACCCGAACAGCTTAGTGGATTAACCGGCAAACATCTACGGGACGAAAGAGACGTTCTCTCCATTCTAGTAAGTCTGCCAGAGCTTTTATTCGTCAAATCGATTAATTTAGAGACTTAAACGTTTAGTTTTGAATATTTATTGTTTATTAATGATACGTCACTAATTCGATTGCCATGAAGCTACATATAAAACCTGCGTTTGGTGTGAACCGAAATCATTACATTGAATGAATAATTAAAATGCATATTTTTTTCTCCCAATTGACATTTTCCTTATATTGTGAGGAGTTTAGATTTTTCCATAGATTAATCAATGCAATGCGGGTTTTTCTTTGCATTTATTTCTTTTATTTATTTATTCTCAGCATGCTGCCCTGCTTGCTCATTAGAAAGTGCGTCCCCCTGTTCCGTAGGCGTGCCAAGCACCACACCCATTCGGTCTAACCAGATGAGCAATAAGAACCCAATCCGAATTAAGTTGCCGTCCTGGGACGTTCATTTTTTTTGGCATACATACGCACGTTGAAATCTAGGGGAGACGCCGGTTCCCATTGGTAAAATGTCCATCCGTTTAGTCGACCAAAAACGAATAACTTTCCATTTTGACCATGTATACTTTTTGGGGGGAGGGGATTTTTTGTATTGATATAGCTAGCTGATGAGATTTTGTTTCCTGAAACAGCAGTGTTCCAGAATCGAACCAATGCTGAAATGGGACATGTGTCTCGCAGCTTTGATCACCAGACCACCCCAGGCCATGATCAATTGAACTTTTAACTTGCCAATGGACGTGTTAGTCGATTGGCACAACTCCAGTCTACATGCGCAAGGGGCTACAGACCGAAATTAATCCATTACAATTTGGTTTCCGTTATCATTAGCTCAATGTGCCCATGGCTCAACCTCTTGTTTGATGAACCAGAGGTTGCAAGTTCACCCAGGGAGACAATACCTTTTGGGATGAGCATGGTTCCTTCTCTGTAGGGGCAGATTTGGACCCAGGCCACCTTTCCGGACCATACAAGACCTGAGATCTAATTAAAAGGGAGAATTCTGGACAGTGGTCATGTGCCTTTGTTGAGTGTGCTAATTGGCTGAGGAATCCTTTGGCCAGATTTTGGGAGTGGTGGGGACGCTGTTGTCTCCCATTGTGAAAGCATTTGAAACCATATACAATATCAAGAACCAGTTGTTTCTTTTCTTACACACATATTTACTATGGACTTTAGGTATCCTCTTAGGCACCAATCGGTTTAGTTCAAATGAAAATATTCTAAACGTGTTGGCTGTTTCACAATTTTACTGTAAAAAATTTACCGGCTGTAGGCTGTGGTCTTTTGGGCAGATTCAAGATCAGAAGTATATAGTAAGAAAACTGCATAAAAATTGTTTGTCACTTATGATGCGCAAGGAACAACCCTACAAACCAAATTAGTTTTCAGGACCCCTGGAAGTGTGGAAGTGTTCACCGTCCCCTGGACTTTCTCAAGGAATCCCCTGTTTGCCAGGAATGCGAACGTTTGGGCTCAATGCATCCTTTACCTCATTTCAGTTTAATGATCTTATGGTATCATGGCTCGTCAACATTCCCCTTTTCTACAGGCCGTCAGTTCTGTGTCTATTGCGGAGCTGCAGGCTGTGAGTCTGTGGGCATCTGAGAAGCAGTGCGTGTGCAGGACCGAACGAGCCATGGCAAACAGGGGACCCAGCTACGGGCTAAGCAAGGAGGTGCAGGAGAAGATCGAGCTGAAGTATGATTTGGAGCTGGAGGCCCGGCTGGTGGACTGGATCGTAGCTCAGTGCGGAGGGAACACGGAGCGACCGCAGCCAGGAAAACAGAACTTTCAGAACTGGTTGATGGACGGAACAGTGAGTGTGGATGAGAATTAACAAACTAAATCAGATCGACTGGACCGCAGTCGGTGATAGCGGTTGATAGCCAACAATGAGGCCAATTGATGCTCTCCTCTCCCGCTTGTTTCTTTCCCTCTTCACAACAATCAATTTCTTCTTCCCCCTAATTCCCTTCATCCATTTATCTGTATTCCAATGGCCTCCTCCCCCACCTTCCGGTAGATTCTGTGCAGGCTCATCAATAGTCTGTATCCACGGGGGAAGGAGCCCATCAAGAAGATTCAGGAGACCCAGATGGCGTTTAAGCAGATGGAGAAGATCTTCCAGTTCCTGGAAGCTGCTGAGGCCTATGGAGTCATCACTACAGACATCTTCCAGACTGTGGATCTGTGGGAAGGTGGGCTGCATGTTCTCTGACACAAAGTGTCCGGACATCATGTGATATTTTAAAGTGGCCTAGCAGTTAGTGTTTGATCTAGCTTGACCATAATTGCTCTGGGGGTACCAATGTGGTAGGCCCCATCCTGGCCCGGATCCACGGGGGGGCAACAGGAAGCATTGACCACCCAGATAGAATCTGGGCCCGCCCAGTTTTGTTTCCCCTTAAACACAGCAAATGTATATGAATTAGATATGCCCCCTCATTGATGAAAAAATGCCACCCCAGTCATTTAATCCTGGAGCCGGTCCGGTCTTCTTCACCTCTCCAATTGGGAAGGGTTCGTTTTTATAGTAAAAGCTACATTTTGATTGGACCATGCATTCAGTTCTTTTGAATGGCAATCCTGTCTCATATGAGTTCTGTGTGCTTGTTCAGTACAATGGTACTCAAGGGGAACTTGCAAGGCCATTTATAGTCCACTACAGAACGTGAACGTTCTCCAACAACCATTTCAATGACGTCTCGATAAATTACTCAAATGTTAGTCAACGTGTATTGACAACCAGTTTGCCTAGTTGACGCCCTGCCTGGTTGCTGCTGTCTGGGCGGGGCCCGGTGTTGGTGAAGGCTGTTGCTGTCATTACAGGGAAGGACATGGCCGCGGTGCAGAGAACCCTGATGGCCCTCGGAAGCGTTGCCCTCACCAAAGACGACGGACATTACCGTGGTGACCGCGACTGGTTCCACAGGTAGGGACTGGACGGCACCTACCGCCTGGCGAAACAGTTGCCGTGTTCTCTGAATGTCGTGTGCACCGTAATTCTACGTCCTCCTCAACCGTACTGTCTTTGCTGGTCTGTCTAGGAAAGCCCAGGGTTACCGACGGGAGTTCTCCGAGGATCAGCTTCGGCAGGGCCAGAGTCTGATTGGTTTGCAGATGGGCAGCAACCGCGGTGCCTCTCAGTCCGGCATGACCGGCTACGGAATGCATCGGCAGATCATGTAGAGGCCGGCCAGTCACTCCAGCCAGCTGTCGGCCACTCCCTCAGCCGGGCAATGTACTCCAATTACTGGACCTGCAGAATAATGCTCTGCCATGCCCCTCTGACCTCATGAAATCAGCCAACGACTTTGTCACTCACACACACACACACACACACACAAACACACATATTCTCAGGCTTACTGTTAATCTGCAAACAGTGTTCCTTACACCCACACCTTGATTCCATTGATTCCATTCCAGACATCTTCTCACCACTTCTCTTCAGTCCCGCTGTCTTCATAATCCCCATCTTTCCAAATATTTTCTCATGTATCCCTCACTTCAGGTTCTGCCGGCCGCTCTGTTCAGAGGATCAAGCCTTATAACTTAACTGATACAACGAACACAATCAGTCATCCCTCCCATCCCTAAAAAACAAGCTAATATTATTTTAAATGTTTACACAGCAAAACAATGTTGTAGCATGTTGCATTACTTGAATTACTGAACAATCTGTGTGATACATTTATGTAGTTTTTTGTTAGGATTTGCTGTACCTCATGAAACGTCTCACGCGTATCTGAATGGAACTCAGTGATTGTTTATGCCTCCCGTGTCTGAATATGCTAAGCTTTTTTTTCTGTTACCAAATGACCATCACATTGTGCCTGCTTACCACAGTATTGGGACCATAAATGATGCCTTGTATAAGATGTCACCAACTATAATTTTGGTTGTTTTTTGACTATTCTGTGCTGTGTGTACTTGTGTGTAATTATTATTTATGTTGTGTGTGTGTCCATGGTTGTTAAAGAGCCTCCGCGGATGAAAGTGACACTGGAATCACGGTTTCAGGCCTGATATTGCTTGAACATGTTAAATCTATTTTGTCGTGTGTACGCTGAGAAATGTGTTTATGGCCGAAAGCTTGTGTGTGGAGAATATGACATTAAACTGATTCTGGGATCAGGTGTTCACGTTTCTGATCTGTTAAATAGTCCTCTTGGACATGTGTAAATAATTTGTTTGCTAATATAGTTCCCAGTTGATGTCCACTAACGTTACTTGACTGCTAAACAACGCTATCTGTGAAAATAAGATTTTTTTTTTAAACATACAGATAGAGACAGGGGTATATATTATAGAATGCCATCCAGAAAGGTTGAAGTTTATTGCAGTGGTGTAATTTATGGTGTTAAACAACTTACCCACACTTTTCTACTGAGGTTTCAGATGCAGAAGATGAAATAAGCAAGCCTAAGTTCTCATTCAGATTGTCCTGTCTATACCTAATGATTACAGAAGATAGCTTTCAAAATGACAGCAAGAGAAAGTAGACATCTGATATTCGGCTTGTTCTTTATCCCTGATAACCCCTGCACCTTTTAATTTTTATGACCTCATCGGGGAGGAGCCAGACTGCCACTCAAATTACTGTGTAGTAGGATAACGATGTAGCCAGGCATTTGTCTTTTTTAATAGTATTACTGGGAAGCAAAATGGACCGCCGCCATTTTGTGCCTTGCAGTGGTGGACGTGTTGACAGACAGGCTGTTCCGCAAAATCTGTGTCTTTCACAGCCATTATATTTAGTGTTTTATTTGGGTTGCCTACCTTTTCTTAATATTGTCAGTAGAAATTGTTAGTAATTCGTTTTATATTCAGAATGCAGTCTGGGACTTATAATGCAATAATGAAAAATATTTTTAAACCTCCCATTATTGGGTGGATATTTAATGAGTTTTGTGTATACAGTATATGTGTAATAGAATCACTGTTGTACCACTGCTCTCCATAAAATTCCAAGGTTGACAGTTACTGATATTCATGACATAGGGCACAAATACATACACATTGACAGTACACACAGACTCACAATTTTCTGAGAGTTTATTTGTTTTGAAAGAGTGGCCAAAAATCTAGGACTGCATATTTAAATTAATGATTTAAGATGGAATATGTTGATTTATGATAAAATCTATATTTTTACATCTAACCCTGTTATGTCATTTGGCACATAATATATTTTCTTAATCAACCTCTTAAGAAGATGTTTTTTATTAAGTTGAACATGTACTGTTCATGGCAGAATGTAAAATCAAACATTCTCTTTAAGTTCCACTTCTCAACAATAACCTAATCGGTAGAACAACACAGACTTGCACAGTCTAAGCTGATCATTACTCCCTTAGAGGAAAGGGAATGTTATACAAGAGGACAGGTTATGTGTGACAGAGAGGGTGACACAGACAGAATAAGTAACCCAAAATAGATGTTATCCTTGTCAAACCAATCGGATGGCTGGCTTGGCAGTTGGCATTGTGATGTCACCAGCATTTTAGTCCTTGGTAAAGTTTGTGTTGCCTTCTTCAGTGTCTTGGCTCTCCAAAATTCAGCTGTGTTTGTCCCTCTGTTCTCTGTGTAAGTGTGCCTGTTTTCATGTAATTATGTGTCTTTGTCCATGAAAGTGCATGTCTATTTTAATATGCCAACTTCACTTGATTTAAAATGGATTACTTGTCTATTCATTAATGCACATTTAGTGCTAAGAATACTGAATTAGATTGTTGTGAAGGGTTGGGCCTTGAGGGACCATGGTCAGGGTCAAACTAGGAGTCTCTCTCTTGCTCCTCCTGCTGGCTATGAAGTGCGCTACGCAGGAAGAAACCAAGAAAAACCCATGTGTTTGTGGACATCCGGGAATACCAGGAGACCCAGGCCACAATGGAATGCCAGGCCGGGATGGACGAGACGGGTTGAGAGGTGACAAGGGAGACCAAGGTAAGATAAAGGCACAAATTCAATTAGAAGGATCTCAATAACATGTTTACAGGTCTTTAACTGTTTTTGGTGATTTTATCAAAACATTTTATTAATCAAAGGTGAAACCGGCGTCCCTGGACCAACAGGACAGAGTGGCGCCAAAGGAGACAAAGGGGAGCTAGGTAAGGCTTTTTTAAATAAGGACATTGCATTGGACAGTAAGCAACACTGGCTTTCTCTGACAAACAACATGAACACATTTTCTTTATACTTGTATATGGAGGTGTGGCTGGCCTGGCAGGAGTTAAGGGAAAACGGGGTGAGAATGGAGAGAGGGGGCCACCAGGGAAGATGGGTCCTCAAGGAGTCTCAGGGCCCATCGGCCTAAAAGGCCAGAAGGGGGAGCTTGGGCTTCCAGGACCCAAGGGGCCAAAAGGAGACATGGGGCCTCTGGGACCAGAAGGCCAGAAGGGGGAAATCGGGCTCCAGGGGGACCGTGGCATCCAGGGGCCCTTGGGACCCCCAGGAAGACCAGGTCCGAAGGGAGACATTGGCCTCACAGGGTTCAAAGGCAACATTGGTTACCGCGGGGAGCGAGGAAACCGGGGCGAGCCGGGCGAGAAAGGCGAGAAGGGGGAAGCATTTCTCACCCCGAAAAGTGCATTCTCCGTCGGTCTGACCGAGAACACCAAACTCCCAGCAGCCAACAGGCCCATTCAGTTCGACAAGGTGATCTACAACAAACAGGACCACTACGACCCACAGACGGGACGCTTCACCTGCGCTGTGGCCGGGGCGTACTATTTCACCTACCACATCACCGTCTTCTCGCGCAACGTAAAGGTGGCGCTGGTGAGAAATGGGCTGAAGGTAATCCACACCACGGACAACTACCAGAGCAGCGAAGACCAAGCTGCCGGCGGGGTCGTGCTGCACCTGGAGAAAGGGGACAGGGTGTGGCTGCAGGTGGCAGGGGGAGAGCTCTTCAACGGCCTGTTCGCTGACGAGGATGACGATACAACCTTCTCAGGGTTCCTGCTTTTCGGTGTAGATTAAGAGCCAAATCCAGGCAGCTTGGAGCATTATTTCCTTTGACATTTCTATGCAAAAGTCACAAGAAACAATGTGCTGTTAGAAGTATATAATGTTGTGAATTACTTTAGCATACTGCACATGATTCTTGGCATTGACCAAAGCAATGTTTAATGTTTTTTTTAGTAGGTTCACATAAACTAAATTACAATTACTGTTAAGGTTTTCAGGCTACAGCTAATTTATTTTATAATTCAAGATAATTTCTCCTCTGATTACTCATCAAACTATAAAAAAATCAGTGGCAACTGTTATTTTGTCTTGTTTGATTTCAATACAATTCAAAAATATTTTTTACTTCTGCGTCTGTAGTTCTACAATGTTCAGAAGCATGTGCTTTTTAAAAAGCAGCTATGTAATGGGATATGAATTTCTGGGTGTGGGTATGAATAGAAAATATTTGGTCATGAGAAACAGGTTGAGCTTTGCAATACCACAAACAACTGGAAGATCCTGTACTTATTCAAGTGCATTCCACATTTCAGTGGCAGGAATGAAGTTCTAACTTACACACAATACATATTTTTCCATTAATTTCCTGTTTTTTCTCAATGGAGCGCAACCTGTTATGGGCGTGCTTTCCCGTGGTGATTGCGTTTTCTTCAACTATTGGCTCTCGGCGGTATGGTCCTCTTGAGGTCAGACCACAAGATATCTGAGCAAAAGAAACGAGGAACGCAAACTCCGCCCCCAAGCAATCACTGCAACAAGTGCATGATGCTGCCTCACAGAAACGCCAGCTGGAGCTGCCAAAGACCGACCATCCTCATGCTCTTGAGTACCAACGGATTTCTGAGTTTGTTTTAACAACTTTTTTTAGGCGGATTGAGTCCATCTTTCTTTTCATATTTACCTACTTGAATAGTGACGTTAACGGCGCTAGTATTTATTGCCTCAAAACATTTCACCAAGCGGACTTTGAGTTTTGTGAATCTTGTTTTAATAGTTACAATAACTTTCCGGGTAGCTAGCCAGCTAACTAGCTACTGTTTGATGTTAGCCATTTGTCTCAAGATGTGGTCAGCCAGTTTGTACCGCAGTAGCCTGCAACTTCGGACGTGTTTTCGTGTGTAGTCATCGATTGCAGGACCCAAAAAACCTTTGGACCTCAAAAGTAGTTTGTTTAAGCCTCTAGCAAAACGTTGACTGGTGATGTCTGGATAACTAATTAACACAAACAGCTGCTTCTCGGTTGATGAGAAATCGGTAACACAGGACAACATCCAGGACTATGAGAAGGGTAAGCAAATGTGAGCTACAAACGTCCTAGTATTTAAATGCATTGTGAATGTGTTGCATTGCAAACTAGTGTATTCTAGCAATCTGAATGTCCATTAGTCAAAATGTAATTCTATACATTTCTTTGCCACTGTAACGTTGACGAAATCAGAGGGGAGGGGGCGTATTGTAGCTGCATTACTCCCGGGGTTGTTATAGTGATGTGGGGGGTGCCAGGCCGTGCAAACACGTCGATCTTTGGGCGCTGGAGAGGAGGGGGTTGGGCCTTGGTCAACCGCAGATGTTTATTTAAATCAGAAATAAGCTCGTTTTGATTTTTTTTCTTCCATGTTGAGACAAACTTTGACAGTCGTATTCGACATCTCATTCCCCTGATGTTTTTCATTCGGAAACATTCCAGGTTGCTTGTACTTGCGTTCTGTGTGAATTTGCTTAACAATAGTATATTGTTTTCTAGAGAATGACATCGTTGTAGGCGTAGCACGCGCCCGTACACTCGGGAGACGGAACTATAGAACAGTTCTGTCTTTATGGATAAAACGCCTGGCCCAGGTGCCTTTGGGCCGTGGTTCTTACCTGTGTCAAATGAGAGGTAGCGCGACAACGCGAGCACGTTACGGTTTTTGGTCTTTCTGAACACCTCACGCTACATAATGTGTTTTGAGTTCCTGTTTCCCAGTATGACAATGTCTACAGATAGGACACTTTGTTTTCGCCCTCTTGTGAAGCCACTCACCCAGAAGTGGGCGTTTGATGTAGCCCTATATGTGGTCATCGACCTTTGAACATTTCGTCATAAATGCTAATGTCCCTGCTCTCAGAGAAAAGTATGTAGCCGTTCTGTCAACGGGGTTGCTTTAATACCCTGCCAAACAATGTTCATTCCCAGAAAAAAGTTTAACCCCAGACTACATCTACGTGGAGTGTCCCACACCAGCTTCCCTGTACTTTCTAATTCCTGCTCATGTCTTGTTTGGTCAGATATTTGTGTTTAGCATTCCTAAAACTCCTTGAGTTCACACAGTAGCATTTTGTCTTCTAAGCTTTGTACACAGTTTGTTTGGTGTTGGGTTTCCCCATTCAGGATCTTTCTGACAGACCACAGACAGCATATCAGGTGAGTGACTGAATGAATGACACAGAGTAAGTGGGTGACACTCCCTAACCACAAGGCTACCTGTTTTCCCACGATAAATGGGGGCTGCGGTCTCTCTGTGTGCTGTCTGTCATTGGACCAAAGCAAGAGGAACTGGGTCATTGGGAGATATGAGACTGCAACAGGCTGGTAACACCAGGGGTCTATTTAGGAGTGAGAATGTTATAGAAATATTGTGATCAAAATTGGCTGAATTGTGTAGACAAGATAGAAATGGTGCTTTGATACAGAGAGAGAGCATAGTCAATCGTGTCCAGGGCTCTGTCCTTGCTGTCTGTAGCGTTCTGAAAAGAAAGCTACTCCCTTGCTCACACCAGGCCTGTATTCCAATTCTATTTAAAATGTATTTCAGATTTCTATGTAAGTTGTCTGTTAATTTTATTTGAAAAGACAACCCGTTCGACACTGGAATGTATCTGGAAATGCATCTGGAATATATTTGAAGTTATTCAATGCATTGACTCAATTACGTTTAATCTGTGTCACAGAGTATTTCAGACTAAATTCAAATTTGGCAGACTTGGTTTCATGGAAGTATTTGTTTGTATTGGGTTGTGTATTTGAAAATGGGCAACAAACCACTAACTGTATTCTGGTTGTCAGGTACTCTGGTCAGATACTCTAGATCATACTCAATCCTCTGCCAATATTATGCACTAACACTCACATGTCAAACTGGCCAATAGGAGAATCTGCCGTGTGCCGCGATTGGGGAGTTTGTGCAGGAACTGGCATAGTATGGTATGATGCAATGGCGACAGCTTGTCATTGTTATTAAAAGTGCATCTTCCTACCGTCCTCTTCCTCCCTGGCAGCGAATATTTTCCCCAGACCGAGGAGGTTTAATGGAGTTGAGCGTGCTGTAACCTCAGTCAAGGAGGTGGGTCATGCTGTGTTTTTGTGAAGCAGATGACCCAGGTTCCAGTCCGATATAAGCGGAATTGATTGGTTGGGTGGGTGGGGTACCAACAAAGCAGCGACCTGATGTCAGTAACACAGGATCGCTGTATAACCTAGAGATCCCATCAGTTGCCTTTTACTGATGATTTCAGAGAGGAACATTTTCCCCATTAGTATTCACCTTCTCAGAATTTATTTTAGGTTGCCCAGAAACCTGCAATGATTCTAGTTTCCATATGATTTTGCAAAGATCTGTTTTATGAACAAAGCGTAGTGAAGAAATTTGGCATTCCAGTAATCTTGTTTTTCCAGCAGCTGTTCATTGCCATACTCTCTCAGGTCGTGAGGCTTTTCCCCCTTAAGAGGACTATAAGTATTGTGTATGGCTAACTTGGTGTGTGTTGCTGACTAGTCTTTAAGACTGTGCCGTAGATGAAACCAGTGCTGAACAGACTGGTAAAGTCCCCTAATCAGATTAGTCCTGGGAGAGGAACTGGCACATGCTAAACGGGTCTTGGTGAAGAGAGTCATGCGTGTTTCCTTCAGTGTTTTCTCTGAGAAACTCAACTTCTCGTTGGACCACAAAACGGTAAGCTTAAACGCGCACTCTAGGGTAATGACTTTTTAAATTGTGTTCTGAAAAATTATTTCCTGTAGCACAAATGGATGAACTTTTGCCTACAAATGACTAAAATGAGGTATATTCCATTGAAATGTTGAAAAAGGTCACGCACAAGGTCACGCACATTTTTAAATTTTGTATAGGTACAGCTATCTAAGCGAGGTGTTTAAAGGTTCAAAGCGGGTACTTGAGTTTAGATTAGCTTAATTTGGTATCAACCCTATGTAATGTTCTATATATGTAACTCTTAACCTTGTGTTTAATTTTATATCTGCTTACAGTGAATTAAAAAGGCAAATAACTGAAATATTTTTTTTTAAATCATTTTGTGCGTCAGGTTTTTTATCATATCACCTTGAAACTAAGATTTTATCTAATCTTTAATGAAAGCTCATCCAAATATGATACAATGAACTGAGTTTGTAAAATGTCATCACCCTAGCGCACACACACACTGCAGAAACCAACCTTTATGTAGTCCACATGGGTCTGTCTTATGTCTGATCTCCTGCGTGCTTATCAGAGTAGCTGTCTAGGAAAGGAGGCAGTGGATGAACCATTCACTCATTCTTTCAGCAAGTTCTCGTGTCTTGAAACACTTATTTTTCCTGTCATGTCCCTCTCTGGTCTGGATAGCACTGTTAAGCGTAGGCACAGCTAGATTGGATCACTCGCGTTACTCCCAACAACCGGTAAATGAGCAGCTTACTAAGGAAGGGCATCGCTGGTGCTGTCTGGTGACTCTGTGTCCACGGCTCGGCCCCAATGAGAGGACCTCTACTGAAGTGACTTTCCCATAATGTTCTCTGTCTAGCCATCTATTTGAACTCTCTGTTTCTGGCTGATTAACCTGAGCCTGGCTCCAGGCTGGGTAGGGCATACCTCGGCTCTCTGGATGGAAATTAGGAGCTGTAGTTGCCGAAGTTCACTAATGATTACATGTTTATGACCCCTTACGTAAGGCCTTGACTTTTCCTACCCAAGGAGAAGGGAGTTGATGACAGGGAGAATGCCTGCCAGCACCTCCCTCCCTCCCCCCTTTGTGTGTGTGTGTGTGTGTGTGTGTGTGTGTGTGTGTGTGTGTGTGTGTGTGTGTGTGTGTGTGTGTGTGTGGCCTCAGCCGTCTCTCTGGGAGTCTAATCTAAGGCTGGCTCCAGCTGGCAGCCGTGTGGGGGGGCTCCTCTGCGCTCCTCTCCTCTTTCAGCTCTTAATTAACTCTGGTCCTGAGACCCAGAGCACCGCCTGCTCTCGGTC
>JACXGJ010006662.1:0-33471 GCA_016801105.1 Esox niger
GGGGGGGGGGGGGGGGGGGGGGGGGGGGGGGGGGGGGGGGGGGGGGGGGGGGGGGGCGATAGTGGGGTAAGGAAGATGGAGGGTTGAGCCAAGCTGTTTCACCTCACTCTCACCTCATGCTGTGGCCCAATCACAGAGGAGCACTGGGCTGGCTGGCCAGAAGGCAGGTTGTCGCATTTGATTTGAGTTTTACCGGTCCCTCATCTCCCTGTTAGCCTTTCTTGTGTGTAGCTTGCTGTGAGCTTGTAGGAACTCAGAGGATTACAGTGGGGCTTCTGGCAGGTTTTAGCCACCTGCATGGCAAAAGCCTTCAGAGAGTAGGCGGAGTATATAAGCACCTACATTAGTCCCCGTCTGGTCTCCTGTTGCGGTGAAAAGTACTGTGATGAAATTGGAAACGGTCATGCTTGATTTACCCAAGATGAAAATCAACAGACTTTTTAAAAATAATGTACACAAACAAGGTAGTTTATGCTTTGTATTTTTGGTCAAAGCACACTATAATGATAAGTCTGAAAAAGTTCTCTCAGCATTGTGCCAGAATCCACTGCTTCAGATATTGATCTAGATGACCGTCTCTGACGGGTTAGGGTTACCCTAAATTTGTACAGCTAATCTCATGGGGACCAGAAAATAGAAATTGCATGCTCCCTTGCCCTAATCTTAACCGTAAACCTAACCCTAACCTAACCTTAATCTGAGCCTAACCTTAACCTCAATAAAGTAACATTTATGCCTAAACTTTACCTAGGTGTAATCACTAACCATAACCCTAAACTTCACCAACAATGCCTGGACCTTAAAGAAACCCCAATTCTAAATCCAAAATTAATTGTAAGTTTGACCCTAAACCCTGAACCAGAAATCACCATTTACCTCATGGGGACCGGCAAAAGGTCCCCATGAGTCCAATTTCTTCTGGTTTTACCATACTCATTGGGACATTTGGTCCTCATGAGTATAGTTAGACCTAAAACACACACACACACACACAGGCTCCTCTGAATCTGCCAGACACGAGGGCCGTCTCCCACACCTGTCTTATCTGCACTCTGCAGCTCTGATGGACTACAGGGGTCAAAACCTCTTTGCTCAACACCCCACTCCATTTCTCTCCTCACAGACACACCCCATTCCCCCTACTCATTCCAGCCTTTCCACTGGAACCCCCCACCCCACCACCTCTGCTGAAAATCCTTTCAACATTACCCCCATGTTGCCCCTTCACTACTATTCCTATCTATAATAGAGGGTGTGTCATCGCTGAGACATTCCACTCAAATGATGTCATCACCTTCATTCTCCCTCGATGCCACTGTAACCCAGCAACGCCTTTTGTCTCCAGTAACCGGAATATGGCCGAGGAATGCCGGTGGTTCTGGACGCAGGGACTGTGGAAGGTATTTCAGAACACCACAGAGTGGCTGGTGTTTTAACAGGTTCTGGCTGTGAGTCGAGGTAGACCACACTGTCCAGACCAGGGTGGTTTCATTTGGGTCCAAACAGTGGAATGTAGGTGACAGTGAGGTGTCTATCTGTACCTGTCAAAGTTGTAGCAATGTCGATTTCGGTTTGACTTTTTTCTTTTCCTGTTACATACACTGGTGAATACCAATCACTCAACTCCATTCTAAATACTTATCTATCTACCTATTTATGAACTCTAGGTGCTCCATTGCATTCCTTATGTACCCCAGTACATACCTAAACTCCACTATTCCTGTATTATTAGTTCATGATACTGTCAGGAGGCCTCGTTATGATCAGAGCCATATCAGCATCAGTCACAGAGATGGTGTCTTGTTCTGATCCTGAAATCTGCTCTTGCATTCATCCCAGTCTTACACAACAGTGTTCTGGTGGTTACATGTCTGAATTCCAAATATGCATAATGACCATACTACAAATTCCTGGATAAATAGCTAGTTGAAAACTGAGCAACACAGGTATTCATGTATAAATGGGATGTGTTGGTCCCATGTTTCATGAGCTACAAAAAATACACACGTATCTGTATTCCCGGTCATGGGTGAAACTCATTAAAATTGTTACATGTTCATACTTTTTTATGTAAGGTGTTTGATTGAATGGCTTGCCTTGGGTAGTGGGTCATGACATGTTTATGTGAAGCCATAAATTAACAACCTATGTCACAAGTCTACTCAACTTATGTGTCTGGACGGTGATTTGGCAATATTATAACAGGTCATGACAAGTTACATCAGCTGTAAATGTTATGACATGGTTATGACAGCGTTATAACGTAATATGAGGCTATGTGTACTTAAAATCCCTTTGTCCTGGGCAGGTCATTACTGGTGATGGTGGTACCACAAGGTGAGAGGTACTGTTTATGTGAAGGGGGATTTGAGATGTAAGGTTCTTTGTTTTTCTAACACCTCGACACCTTAGCCTAGATTTCTCTTTCCTCCCCAGCAAACCTATCTGACAGAATGTAGAGATAGTCATCTGGCTATGGGCAAGAAGCCGTGGCTAATCAGCAAACAAAACACCAGGCTGTCCCACAATCACAGTGAGAGGAAACATGCCACAGAAGTTAGCATTCTATGTAGCAACATTTAAAATGCTAACTCCAATACTTTGGCAATCAGATATCAACATCTCCATTCAAACAAATCAGAAGCAATTTTTGCCACTTTATTGTGTCCATTGACTCTCAACACAGTTAACTTTTTATCAACAGTGAGCTCACTCTTTTCTACCCCGTCTCCCCATGCATGCATAATTCAACTTGGACCGCTGCCTTTGCTTGTGAACTATAGACTGACGTGAACTGTGAAACAGTGGGATTTGAAAGAGATGAATGAACCAAACTCCTGTGCAGGTTTCAGTTTCCCTCAGTCAAACTTGCTTTCCTCAGTGAAAGTTGTGTTTCAATGACGCACTGAGTCAATGGAAAGTATTTTCTCTCTAACCACCAATAGCTTGAGCTTTGTGTGAGTAATGTGTGATTTTTTTCATCAAGCCCCCGATTTTAATAAGCCCGTGATGAGATGCTCAACCAACAGGGTCCCACGTGGTCAAAGCAAACACTGTTTCTCCGACTGATTGGTTTGAAATGCTAATCTGTTTTGAGAAGCTCTGATAATGTCCTGGAAATTAGTCTGAGGGCCGGTTGTCATGGTTATGGGCAACAATGAACGCGCACTCGCCTACCCACCCCCCACTCTGTCTGTTTCAGACTCCCCTCAGATGGGGGTGAAGTGGGGGGGGGCGAAATAGGCTGAAAGCAGCCAAGCCCCTCCCTGGGAACCACTCCGGCTCCACTCACTGAGCAGCATCTCTCAAAACACATGAAGGCAAGGGGGGAATTCAGGCCACTTGTTTCTAAGAGTTGGAGGTACTAGAATTTGCTGAAACCAAAAGGGAAAATGTGGACATTCATTCTGGGCGCTTCATTGGAGGAGTTAGCACTGGGGGTTCCATGCAAACCAAACGCCAAGGACAGTTTCCAACCACCAGCTAATTGGACTCGAAATATCAGGAAAATGCAACGTTCAAAAAACTGCGAATAACATTGTGTTTCTTGTGATGTTTATTAGTATTGCTATTTGGATTTATATGTATTCAAAGCAGAAAAGTAAAGTAACCACGTTAGTTGAAAAGAACCAAATAAGCTTTGGAAGAATAAATTACATAGGTCACTCGTTTCTATTGGTGCCCCCGATTGAATGACTTTAAAATGTGTAAAGTATTAAAGATGTTTACCCACTTTATTTAACCTTTCCACACAACCTGTTGCTTTGACAGGAAGGGGGATTACCACCAACGACAAATGGCAAGTGGCGCACTTGTTCCCCTTAATTCCCCTGGCATGGCTTCCCTTCACATTCAACACACTACAAAATATATTGCCCGCTCCGCCATGCATTCACACATCTCTCTAGCACCACAATCGCCTGTAGTGTGAGACTTACCCCATTTGAACATCATCATGGTCAACAGCACCGTTTTAAGATTCAAATGGTATCTCCCAAACTCCATGGTGAAGGAAATGAGCTTGTACAAATTACAAATAAAATAAAAATAGAGAGAATATATTCACTTCAGAGGCACCTGTCTTGGCATCCTGAAGCAAGCTGAGTGAACAATTCCTTTGGTGCTGCCTAGCGTTGCTGTTGGCATGACCATGCTTTGTCGGTAATGAGAGGAACATTAGCCTGACCAGGGGGAGAGAGTCTAATCAGCCAGTAGAGAGAGGGAGGGAGGGGGCAGGAAAACAGGGATGGATTGGTTTACATGGAGTGGATCCTTCTCAGCACTCCCCTCTCACCCTACGTTACCCTATCAAACCTTACTGGCAAGGAGCAGCTGGTGGACATACCAATTTATTGGTTAGTAAAAGAAAATTGGGTATTTTTCTTCATACTTTATTTGATGTATATTTCTGGAACGTCCAAAGTGGCGCAAAGTGTTCTGCATGGTTGCTGTAGGTGGTCAGACAGGTCAAGTGTTCGGCAGCTTGAGAAATTGCAAATCTCCTCACAGTTTAGCGCCCAAAATACTCTCCGTTCCCATAGACAGAGGACAAACTCGGGTTTAGAGCAACATCTGGTAGTCCTTGGGTAGGAGAGTCCTTATGTATGGTCCTCCATGAGTGTCCATCTGTCCTTCAGCAAGACAGCTTGACCAAGTGGGGTTAAGCCACCCCCCAGTACCACCCTAATTTGTAGGGATTTGGTTTAAAACAGATTTGAACCGGTGTACAACTGACAACCAGAATATGGGTCTTATCATATCTCATCATACAACAGCCGATCATAAAGACTACAGACACAGAAAGGTCAAGCTGAAGGTGAAAGCCCACCTGTCACTATCATCATGACAGACAACACATTGGAGATAACAGAACTCAGATAACAGACATTACATGTGAAATAACAGAAATCAGATAACAGACAACACATTAGAGATAACAGATATTAGATAGAAATCCAATTAGACAAAACAGAAGTCTGATAAAAGAAACCAAATTACAGATAACAGAAATCAGATAACAGACATCACATTACAGATCACAGATATTAGATAAGACACATTAGAGATGTGTAAGTAAACAGAATAAGATAGAGACATAACATACATTGTGCAGTAGAGGGGTCATTTCTTCAGTTTGGACATCTTAAGTCTTAAGAGTTTTGTCTCACTTCCAACTTAACTGAAGTGAATTCAGGTGGAGTTAGCACCTGTACAGAAACAGGGAGATTTGTCTGTTTATTGTTCATCCGCTGGATCACATTCTCTTTGTTATCTGAACGTGTACAATGTCTTCTTTTTCAGGATCCCTCATTTAGCAGATTTCACAAGACGTCCTTATTGACAGTCTTGGACTGCTGAGTGTGCAGTAAAATACCATGACGCATGGTATCAGCACTGGGGAGGTTGCTGTCAGTTCTTTTCTTGTGGGTGTCCTTGAGAATCGCCACCAAATAGCCAGGATGACTAATCAACGGCTAAATACCCCTGGGAGTGAATGGGTAACCAGAAATGGTGTTACCCCTCCTGCCAGTGACTGACCGGAAAGTACGTTTCTGTTGACAATGTATCTACATTCACCACACACACATCCAAACGACACCACGCACACATCCAAATAACCACTCAATTTCCACACCATTCCAAATATATAACAAAGCAGGACAACATTTATCCCAGCTTATCCCAGCGTCTGCATTCAAAGAGACATAAGACACTTTAATCAAACTAGTGAAGTTAAAGTGAGGCGGTTTTAATCACACAGTCAAGCACTCCCCCAGCTGCCCACACTATATACCGTAAACCAGATATGCTTAGTCAACAAGATGACAAATGGACAAGCTACAGAGAGGTGAAAGGTGGTTCACTCCCTGACTGACAGAGAGAATCATCAAAGATTAGAGTTCTTGTAACAAGTAAATGTGTCCCCGGCAATATTGATACAACTCAGGAATCTGAGCAGCACCACAAATAGTTTTGCCCCGTTTTGACACCTAAAGACAGTGCGCAAGCGTCCAAGACAATGAGCTCCTGAGGCGTTTTTCCACTGCGTATGTAACACAAACAAATAGGAAAGATACCATACGCCAGCTGTGCTGTGTATGTGTGACTGGAGTGCCCCAGAATACGTTTGGGGCGAATTGCGGATATGACTACATTCCAGTTCAACTATTAAAATGAACTAAGAATGGATAATGCCATGTGATAGGCCTACTTTCAAGGAGAATCTTTAGTTATACTTAGGGTTTAGGTTGTAAGGTTTAGGGGTACATTTGTGATTAGGCCTGTTCTTTTCACCATCTCCTAATCCGGAAATAATTAAGAATAATTAAATGTGTTTAACTCAAATATACAGCTCTGGAAATAATGAAGAGACCATTGTACCTTTTTCTGGCCTTTCCCAAAAAGTTGGAAAGGAAGGTTTTGAGTGAGGAACAGAAGCGTCAAAATCAAGTGACCACTGCAAATTGAACGCTTCTGTTCCTCACTCCAAACTTTCTTTTTCAACAAAACATAGAAAAAGGTGCAGTGGTCTTAACATTTTTCCCAGAGCTGTATTTCAGGTGAGTTCAATTAACCACCAGGCAGAAAGAAAACCCAGAACAGTTTTGGCACTCTGGATGTGGTGTTGCGCACCTCGGCCAGACAAGGTCACTTCCGGGCTAAGTGTGATCCTCAAACAACCCTAGAGCAGAACAGGCTTCCAGCGTTTTGGCCCAGATCTCACCCATTCAGAGCCACCCGACCTGGGCTTTGCCTGTCGGACCACAGGGCCGTTTTACAGCCTATTGAGTGCTAACGCTGATTTAATCAGATGCGCAATAAAGCTATTCAACTGGCGTCCAGACAGAGGCTTTATTGGGGTCATTAAAGGGCCCACATCAATGCAAGCCCTCTGAGTCGTGATGAAGGCACAGTTGACAGACAGACACACAGCACTCAACACCTCTGGGTGGTGGCAGGTTCCTGCCAAAACTGACAGGGTTGCTGAAATAGGCTGTTATAACCACGGTAACAAGAGCATTGGTCCTAAGCAGCAAAAGTTGCTTTTAACATTTAGAGAGTACCGCGACATGGAAGGTGAGTAACATTTCTCATGTTTCTCACTGTGGTAATGGGCTTATTTGACACTTGAGCACAAGCCAATATAGTTTAACTAAAATTGGATTTCCCCGACTGGCTGGGATTTCAATATGATTTTGAAGAACGTTTTTCATTTAAAAGGACATTTGCGCACCTGTACATTCCACTCATATATACATACAATTAATACTTGTAAATTGTTCTGCCCTCCTCTATTTTGCAAATCTGGATAGACGCAAACTGCATTTCGTTATACTGTACTGTTCAGGGACAATAAAGTTGAAACTAATATAATCAGGTTTTTGATTACTGAAGCAATGTTCCAAAACATGAACTTCAAGGCAGTAACATTGTCATTCAAATGTAAGTTGTCCACAATGAATTGATTTAATGAACATTTGTTCAGATACCAATTCTATTCAGAGTTGAGTGTGACACTGTGATTGCAATCAAACCAGTGTAGGTCCTGGTTTGAGACCCACAGTTCTGGGAACAACTGGGATATCTAGTTAGTAGCTAGGACGTGCTAGAACATTGAAGAGCTTAAGTTATCACATACAAAACAAGACATTTATACATTCTTTAAGATGTGCTGGAACACTGAAGAGCTTAAGCTATCACATGCAAAACAAGACATTTATACTTTCTTTAAAATGTGAGTCGGGTTTCACATCTACAGATCAACTCCTATCTGCTCGCCATGTTCCCAGGACAACGGTCACTGATGAGTTCGATAGTCAAGCACATCCAGAAGTTGGACCAAGGGCTTATTTGTTGGATTCTGCAACTTCAGGTTCTTGTCCCTGAAAACTATAATGAATTAAAACCTATTGAAGCTTGATTCTAATGGTATAATAATAGTTTGTAATATGTCTAGAAACAAGTTCTGACATTGGCTATGATTCTACTATTAAGGAATATGTATATGTATGTCAGTTTTCTGATATCGCCATGGACAAAAGTATTTTCCATTACATAGCTATATATCCATTTTAGTCGGAATTAAATATCATGGTAATGATTTGTTTTACATTTCTCATACATTTGTACATTATATTATATTGAATATTCAAATAAATATTTCCTAATATCAGCGATGCAACACTTGACTGTCTGAACTTGGCTTGGTGTTTTCATTACGAATCAAGACATTTCAACCCCACCTTTTTGTGAGATTTGTTTAGACTTTACAAGATAGCTGCTTATAATGCTGTAGCCCATTTTCAAAAGCTGAACACAACTTATCCCAGTGTTTATCATTAGCAGATTTCCAGACGGTAACATCAGTTGTCATATGTACAGTTAGTTGCCAATACAGATTGTTCATCCTATTGTTCCTGCTTTGGACTTCATGTTGGTGACGGTCACGAACATGAGCTCAGATGAACTGGAAAAACCAAAGACAATACTTAAGGACAACATGTGTCTGAGACCATGCATTCCAGAAACACAATGCAGTATCTCTTTATAGTTGACTGTCTTTGACCTTTCAGCATCACTAACGCTCATTGGTGGCCCAACGGCAGTCTATTTTCCTCACCAGCCACTGCCACTCACGCCAAAATGCAGCTATACAATATTACGCATCTTTAAGACCCAAAGCCTTGAGGTAATCTTAACTGGCCATGCTTCAACCAGGCATTAGTGAGTGGATACATCCTGGCATTTCCTCTCAATGAGGAACTTCAATTGTGAACGTAGCAAGATTGTCCTGTCTATTTCCTGACATGGTACCGGGGTGACATGCAACTGGGGCCCAGCGGATGATGTTGAACCCGAGTTACCTTGGTTGGTCGGGCTGAGTGGCTTATTCCCGGGAACGTCAGGCACACATTCATCTCAAATGGCAAATTCCCCGACTTTATGCAAAGATTCTCCAATTCAGTGGATCAATGAATGTCCACTTCTCACACACCTCATCCTCCTCTCGAGTCTTGGCCATGGACTTCATCCTTCTATCCAGGCAGTCAGATCCTAGTTAGCTTAGTCACAGCAAGGCTAACAATGCTGTAACAACCACGTAAGTGGAAACACTTGGTGTAATCAAATGTTTGAGACAGTAAATTACTAAACACAGTGAATCCCCAGTCCAGAATGTGTTGTTTGCATCTCCTGCCAACTTAGTCTGACTACATATGGCGCACTAACAGGCTTAAGCACAGCGGCCTGAGGCGACGAGAGCCTGGCTTATGTTTACACTCTGAAGCTAGCTACACTCACCTCCCGACTCTGCCTTTGGGAGTGGCTGCGTTGTGATGCAGGTTTGAGAGCCCACAGTCCGGTCCTGGATGAATGTCTGCTCTGTCAAAGCGTTGCTAAGGACTCCGTGCTGAGGTCGCCCGAGGTCACAATGGGTGGTAGAAGCGGTGCCTGGATAAAGGTATTCTCTCTTACTGTTGGAGCTAGAATTGCTAGTGTCCCCTATCCTGAAAACACAGGTTCACTGATTGTGTTTCTTGAGTAACTTGGTTGGGAGGCTCACACACTCTCCAACACCGCCCCCCGTTACCCCCAGGCACAGTTGGATGATCAATCTGCATCCAGGTCAAGCTGATGTAAGGGAGGGGGGGGTGCAACTTTCCAACACCACCCCCCCAAATAAATCCACTCCCAACCCCCAAAACCTCTAAACAATCTCTATGGCCCTAGAGGAAGTTCACCTCTCATTCCTCCAGGTCCACAGTCATGTAATGGGATCAGGGCGAAAGCTCCTTAAGAGCATACTGAACTAGCAGTTCCCAAACCTTTCCTAGCTGTGAACCACTAATTAGCCCAGACCATCTTATCATACCCTTTTCACCACATTTTCTAAGCTAATATACTGCCCCTGAGGGGGTCCACATCAGTTTCTCAGAATAGTATTGTAATTATTACTACCACTGGATAAAAGGGGTACAGGATTGTATGGCAAATAGTTACGGTGAAATATGTAGTTTCAGAAATAAGTAGTTTGCACAGATATTCTAGATTGTACCTTTACATTTACAAAAATATGACTACATCCAAACTATAAAACACAAGCTTGACCTGGTTTTAGACCTGTTATTAAACCACGGAAAAGAATACCATATAGCTTCAAACTTAAAATCAAGGATGTCCGTAGCAGAATCCATAACAGTTACACGCAAAGCCCAACTAATCTTATTTCCACTAACTCGTCTTTTGACTAATCTGATAAGCTCTGAAAAGTCTGATGAGAAAATAATGGAATACCAGCTGGTGAAAAGTCAATTTGCTGAAACTTTCCATCGACAACCTGTTGATAATTCATGATCCCTTTTACATTAAACGTTGGAAAAGTGCTTCATAAGACCTGGTATAAGAATCCATGATGCCGTTTTACACACAGAGACGCTTGAAATGCCAGTGCATCAGTGAGATTTATTAGTGTAACTATACTGAGAACGTATTGTGTACACATTACAGAAACCTGGCACAGCTCATGATCAAACAATATAAAAAGAGATTTTTAAAATAACAAAACATGAAACAAAAATAATAAAAGAACCGTCAGCCATTACAATGAAAATTGCGGTCTTGGCGGCATGTGTCAATCCTTTGGTGTGTGTATGTGTGTGTGTGTGTGTGTGTCTTGTGAAAACAGGATGTTCCATAATAGTGGAATTGTCCTAAGGGCAACTACTGAACACATCTACTTCCAATAGATGGATGGATGCTAATCCAATAGTGTTTCCTCTCCCATGTCAGTGTATTCTGAAAGCAACTGATAGCTTTCTCTGATAGGGCACCATCTCCATCTAGTGTTCATGTAGCCAAAGGTTGGAAATTGTACCTAATCTGTTATTCAGTTCCGTTCTCCAACAACGTTCACGGAGAGCGACCCTCCTCTATGTTGTCGATCCAACCCCAGTTGCAATTAACCTAAATCACATTTCTGACAAGTTAATTATTTAACACTAGGTGTGCTACGTTGTGATTGGTGTGACACCTAACAGCACAGAAGCTCTCCAGGGTCAGGGTTCACCCTTTCAGATCTCAGAGGGCAAGTCGGCATTACAGTTATTGAAAGTAATCCAATAGAATCTCAACGCTTCATCAGACAGCCAAGGCAGAGGGCAGACCCATGTGACACAAAGTGAAAAGGAGAAAATACTTCTTGAAGAAACGTTCACACGTCCCTCTCGTTGCCCTGGTAAACTTCACTTTTAGTCGGTCCCGCGCCAAACTTGGACCTGACACTTCCTGTCCAGCAACAGTCTTACGCTCGTCCTCTACCTCGGTCGTCCAATCAAAACACGCGGTCGAACTCCGGCTGACTCGTGGTGGCCGGATTCCTGTTCTGATTGGCTGGCTGCTGGGGCATGTGACCTCTTCGGCGGGGCGGGGCCAGGTACTCAAACATGGACGTGTTGTGCGTGGAGAGCATGTTCTTCAGGTCCGAGGGCATGGGGTCCGACCAGAAGAAGTCGTGGTTCAGAGCGTCGTCGCTGTCTGTCCGCTGGGCCGGGTCCAAGACCAGGAGCTTGTCGATCAGGTCCAGGGCATACGGGTCCTTGACGTAGGCCTTGAGGCGGTCTTTCACCTTCCTCTTCTGGCCTTTCGGGAGCTCCATCTTCTGGTAGAGCTCGTACTTCTTGTCCACGCCTGGCCATACCTGATGGGGTACAGGTTAACAATGGGATGGGTGGATGGGAACTCTGCGCGTGTGAGGATGTACACATACATGCACATCCATCCATACCTCTGCAGTGATGGATCCACACAGCTGGCTGATGAGTGTGAGCTGATGCTGCTCCGTGTTGCCCTGCATGATGGGGCTGCGTGTCCACATCTCGGCCATGATGCACCCAGCTCCCCACAGGTCAATGGGGGGTCCGTAGTCTCTCTCACCTGACCAACAAACAGTGGGCTCTCCGTTTACATGCCACTCAATTGCACACGTTGTACAGCTACATTTGGATTTTTTTTGGGGTCTATTTCGCTTTCCCTTTTTCCTCTCTTGGACACTTTTTTGAGGTCTGTGAGAAAATAAATGGGGAGTTCATACCACTAAGCTGTGGTATGCTGATCGTAGGTTTGTTGTTTTGAAGTAGTTGAAAAAGCATCTTAACGTCAGGATTATATCCAAACTATTGTATTGCACTGCTGGGCATTTAAATGTCTTTTAAAAAGCCTGCGATAGTGGGTAACATTTACTGATAGACAGTTACCTACTGTGTAACTTTGAAATAAACGCTAACTTAGTAAAAATAACACTTGATCTATCCGATACATATTGCTAGGCAGTGTTCCCCACTAGCAAGTTCACCTGATGTATTCCACAACTAACAAACCTGTCCACCAAATCACCATGTTGGAAATCATCATTTGCTTTTTCACAACAAACAACAGAGCTAGATCTACAATAATAAAAATATATATATAATGCGCTGGAGATTTAGAAGTAGCTTCTCTGTGGAACGCTGCCATTGTTAGCACAATGTTTCAGCCACGTGTTTTCTTACCTAGCAGTAGCTCTGGGGGGCGGTACCAGAGAGTTACCACTCGGTTGGTGTAGCGGTTGCCCTGGCTGTTCTTTGCCAGGCTAAAGGCTCGCGCCAACCCAAAATCTGCTAGCTTCAGAACGCCATCTCGGGTGATGAGCACGTTGGCTGCCTTCATGTCCCTGTGTAAAATCTGAGGGGGAACAAGGGAAGATAGGAGCATTCACAAAACATTTTTGTCGTACTGTGCAATTGAATTGACATTAACCGTCAAGATTTTTTATTTTTTATTTCCTGTTTTCATAATATGGGGCCGACCCACACACTGCTTTGCTGGCGCTAATTTAAAAGATCCTTTCCAGGTTACAGAAGCCTTGATTTTATAGACTCACCTTGTTTCTGTGGATGTAGTAGAGTCCATTCAGCAGCATCTGCATAACCTTCTTGATCTCGGCCAGGGTGAATTTAACATTGGCGTTGCTTAGCAACCCCGCCAAATCGTGCTCACAGAAGTCAAACACCAGGTAGATGCTGCCTTTGTAGCGGTTGTACTGGGTGGCTGTACGTTGACAACAACATTCAGTCATTTTACGACAATCAGTTTTTTTCACAGCTCAACACGGTGGTTGGATTTGTACTCAAGTATTCCCCAGCTCTTTTGTGACCATGCCACGCATAAATACATAAGGATGCATGCAAGCCGTAAGTTAGAAATACACACAAGCAGCAGGGATCCCAATGGATACAGCACAACGCTCACATCAGGGGGAAAAAGGCAGCCAGTCAAGCAGAATAACACACACCTTTGGTTCGACAGATCTCTATAAGGTTGACGACGTTCTCGTGTTTTAGGAGCTGCAGAATCTTGATCTCTCTCAAAGCAGTGATGGGAAACTGTTTCAAAGAAAGGACTGTTTAAGATGGTCGCTATTATAATGCAGCCTTTTACATCAGGCATCTCTGGTGTGTCTGTGTGCGTGTTTGTGAATGTCATGTAATGCTCATGAAGAGCAGCTAGCTAGAGATCTCGTACCCCTTCCTTCTCATTCTCCATCAACACCTTCTTCAGGGCTACCTTCTTCCCAGTCTGTCTGTGCTTGGCTTTGAACACCTCCCTGGAAAAGTTCAAATGGAGAACACTCAACACTCATATCAATGTCACATAAAACCGATGGCAATAGTAGAAAATGTGCTTAGGTTTTATTTTCCAAGCAGGACCTAGCTACATCAAATATGCAGTGTAAACTACACATATCCAACCTTTACACAGAGTTGCCAACATATGCTTTTTTTAAATGAGACTGTGTAGGACTGGTCCTTTTATGACTTTGGTTATAATACAAGGCCCAAGGGGGTGTGGTATCAGTAGCCTATACATCGGCTTAGGGCTGCTCTTAAGCACAACTCAACGATGATAGCTTGGATACCAACTACTAACTTAACGAGAACAGCAGAAAAATGACTTGCATACACACTTAATGACCACAGTTTGCCGCCAATCTTCATTCGGGGTTTAAGATACCAGGTTTAGTAAAAAGGCATAGATTTCAGTTAAAATTATTGCACAACATTACAGAGGACAGACATATGTGCAAAAGTAGCCATGTTTTTTTCACTTCGCAAGTATCGACTGACAATGACTTGATGGTTGACAGACCTCTGTAAAACATACAGGCATTACTCCTCGACTCGAACGAATCATAAGGTAACTTGGTGGTTGTCGAGAAATAATACAATAATACGTGATAGGACGTTGAAATAGATTTTTAATATTACTAGCTAAGGAATATTATGTCACGTCGTAAAATAGTGGTTATGTACAGCGCCAGAAACCCCCAGAACCCCACAGCACACTCGCGACCATAACACAACTACATTTTAAATTGCAGGCTAACTGGTTAAATGATATCTTGGATGTCTTTCATCAAGATAGTGTAAGCTATTAGATGTGTATGTAGCTAAGTAGGTAGCAAAGCTATAGCTAGCAGCTCAACATATCCTTGAAGTTAGTATTGAGTTTGTCATCAACCGTTTCGCAAATTAACCACCAGTTAGCAATCTTACCCAAAGGTTCCTTGGCCAATCTTGGCAAGTTTTTCATATTTAGAAAACTCGTCACAGAAAGGAAAATCGACTCCGTCGTAGTATTTGGACATAATGGCGGCCTCCCGGTCAGGCCTGAGAAAAGTAAAGTGTCACGTTAACGAAAGGTTTTGCCAGAATTACATAATTTCACGTTAATATATCTATATCATAGCATGCATAGTGTGCTCATATAAGCCCTAAATAACGTGAAATCACACAAAGGACATTAAATATGAATATATTCATACTTTTCAGCCCCGGTGGCATTTCCGGTTTTGTCTCGCTGCATCTCTGTTTGTTTGATGACTCCGCGAGTCCCCTGTGCGAGATGGGTAATGTAGTTTTTCACAAAAAGTGTGGACCCCAAAATATCGTGGTGCAAAACCACACGTAGAAATGAAATTGAAACCCGTTTTTGCACGTTCTCCTAACTTGATTTGATTATGACTGTTAACCTGACATAAACAGTAATGGGTCTGCAGTCTCCCGTTTTCTGTGTTCATGAACGCATGCTAGCCTGGTGCCAGATGTTTTTGTGTTGTATAGCCATCTGGCAGTGTAGACCCAATGTACTCTATTTTTACATTTAAAGAGAATGTCACATATTTGACATAATTTCCAAATTGAAGTAGCCCAACAGGTCCCAGCATCCACCTCAGCCCATAGGAGCTGGCATTTTAACAGTGCACAGTAGTGACATCTTCTGGTCAGACATATCACACGCTTAGGGGTTAGTCATTCGTTTATACTTAATTATTTTTACATTACCATCTACAAAAATCTAGCTTGTAAACAGATTGGGTTTGCCCTTCCAATGTTGCTGTGTTTAAAATACATCTTGATTGGACTGTGACAGTATCCCTGTTTTTCTAGACTATATTTAGATATTTTCGTAATGATTCTTCTGGTGTACTTTCTGGGCATTCCAGCAGTCACCTCCATAGCCAACAGACCTCATTAACCATAGTTGAAACAATTTATATTCAGACCTGCTTCCAACAGTTTTCATACTAGATTATTTCAAATACGTTAACCTTTTTTAATCATCTTCTTGGCTTAAAAACCTGCAGTTTACAGTATAATCATCAGCATATGATCAAGTGCTTAAAAAATTATTACAACTGTATTTACAATTGTTTTATGTTAACAGAAAGCAAAACAAAAATCATACAACGCATGAAGTACTGTGATACAAAGAACATTCCTGCAGCCAACCTCCACAATGGCTCTACCAATTGTAACACCTTGTGTTAGCTAAAATTCCTTCCAAATGTGTACATACGTTTGTGTTACAGAATTTAAATACAATCAAAAATAAATCTCTTTAGTGATCAACTCTTCAAAAAAAAGTACTTTGCTAACCTGTTCCCAGTTCCGTCAGTGCTGTTCGGCCAACTCCAATGGTTAGTGTGGACAGATTGGGAACCCGACTACTGGCTCTCCCATTAAGATAATTGAAATGCCAAAACAATGATTCAATCTGTACAAGTAAATCTGAAAACATAAGATCAATAATACATGTGAATTTCATAGTCTTAATATTACAGTGGATAAAATCCTTCGATCATTAAAAACACACCCATTTATGGTTAAACTGGGTCTGCAATGATTCGCAATCGGTGACCAAAAACCATGTCTACAAGGCTGTTTTGTCAGCAGAGCCTGTTTTCTGGTTATAAACCCCTCACACACTACCCCTTTTTCTTGCTAAACAGCTATTTTGTTTTTTTGTCTTTTGCACTTTTTAGAGGAAAAGATGACAGTGAGTGACGTATGTTACCACAAAGTTTTTGACTTCAGCTGAAAACAGGTGCGCCACCAGCAAAACCACAGCAGTTCTGATCTAGGTCTGAGTTGCATAAGGGTAGTCTTGTATCAGTCTGTGGTAGCGATCTGTTGCTGTTTCAGGCCCAAGACCAGAATCTCAAGTGGCCTTAAGTTGTATCAAACGATCCGTGGTGGCCTAGCCAAGTATGACACGGTCTTGGCCTCTCAGAGCTTGGCCTTGGGCGTGCTCTCCAGCAGGCTCCTCATGTCCAGCAGAGCGCTTTCCAGGCCCTGGGCCAGGCGGGCCGCGTTGGTCTTGTCGCAGCTGTTGAACGCCGACACGGCAAAGTTGATGTGTTCTGCCATCGGGTTGTAGCACACGCCGTAGCCGTCGGGCACCACAGGCCCAAAGCACATCACGCAGTCCGTCTGGGCGGGCACCTTTTGGGGGGGGGGCAGGAGACAAAGTGGGAGGGTAAGCCACTCCTTAGGATACCAAAGGCATTAACTAAAGCTCATTTAGGTAACCACTAATATCTAAGCCCGCTAGTGCACGTGATAAAACTGGACAGTGAGTGTTTGTCCACTGGCACCAATAGAACTTAAGCTAGGCGGCAGCCATCTCATTTGTGCAGGGAGGACAAAACATGGATGAGGCGGTACTTCGGAACTACATCAGAACACAGTGTTTCATCAACCAATCGCATCAGTCAAGAAATCACATGGCAGTAAAAGACTGAAGAAACAGAAGGGAAACGCTCCTGTGTAGTCAGTTGGCCGGCTACCTGGCTTGTGGAGAGGTTGTAGTGGTTGGCCACAGCGTAGGAGGTGTCCATAAAGATCTCAGGCAGGGAGGTCAGGTCCTCGATCGCCTGCAACTTCAGCCCCAGGAGGTGTCGGTCAATGGCCTGGCCCCGGATGGCCTGGACACAGCCACATCACAGACACACATATTGATCTGTTCATACAGGCTACGTCTTCCATTTCAAATAGTTAGAAACGCTTTGCTCCTAACGGAGATCCCAATAAACTATTAATCCTTAGCATGCAGCACTCTGACACTGATGATAACATTTTATGTTAACTTTTGCACTTCATTGCAAACCGCACACTACTTTTGGGCATCATGTCCTATGGCACATTTGCCCAACCCTGTTCCTGGAGATCTGTTGCCCCGTAGGTTCACTTAAACTCTAATTTAGCACACCAGATTCTAATTATCAGCTGGATTAAAAGCTTAAATGGGGTTGAAGAGAAAACCTTTAGGACAGTAGATCTCCAGGAACTGGGTTGGTAAGCCCCATCCTACAGGATACAATCGTTCATTTCTGCAACGGACATGAACCTCACCATGTCGGTGAACGCCCTGTGGGCCTTGACTGCCTTCTCCAGTAAGATCACTTTTTCTACGTTGGGTCTGGCCGAATCGTCCATGGCCTTGACGAAGTTAGCGGAGTCAACGGAACAGGAGCGTATGGTGTCGGTGCGACCCAGCTTAAACATACGCAGGGAGGCACTCTCGTAGGTGGCGCAGCACTGCATATACATCCTGACAGACAGAGAACGACGTGAGTCTGACAGACGCCGCTGGAGTTCTCAGGTTGGGCGGCGGGTGGCAGTGGACCGGTAACGGTGTCGTGCCGTTAGGTCGCACTGCCACGACTAGTCTAAGTCGAAAGAAATGTTTAATCAAAACAGAAAACAAACATGTCTTTTTCCAGTCCATTTGTATAGTCCACCCTGAAGGCTTCCTGTTATCTAGTAATGCAAAAGACACTCTGCCAGGAATGAAGACAAACGAAAAGTGGCCCAATTATTATTATTTCATCCAGTACTAGGAAATGAGGTGAGTAAGAAGTTGCTTAATCTACAACCCAGGCCACCTTTTCTCTTAGATTGTCTGCCTCCATTATCTCACCTCAGACAAATTGCCTACTAAACCTCTCATTATAAACAGATGTCATTCTACAGGATTGGAAAGTTGCTGCCATCATTCCTATTTTGAATACTTGCGACAGGCTTGATGTTGCCTCCTTCCTGCCGTGCCTGTCTGACATTTTATGTTCGGTCAACAAACACTCAACAATAACCCCTGCCTGTAGTCACAGTGTTCGCTCTGCGGTTTATTAAGGCTCCAGAGCTGAGAACGACCACATCCACCTTTGTGACACTATCCTGTATACAAACATCCTATCACTTTGGTGTGTGTTGAACACCCTGCGACATAGCTTCACTTACATCCAGCATGCCTTCTTTGACCTCCGTCGAAAAGTACTTTTTGATATCTTTCCAGAATAAAGCCACTACTGTCATCAAGACATTCGACTGGAGAAGTGGTTCCAAGCAGTGCCAAAGAAAATAACTGTATTTGAAAAACAATGCAGCCAAACTTTGGTTGCTGAAAAGGTGTACAGTGAATCACCTGTAGTAAGCCAGCTGTAGCCCCATCTGGATGAAGGCATCTGGGCTCATTTTGTGGGCCTTGGGGACATTCTTGCCAAAGTGAGAAAAGACAATGACTTTGACATCCAGGTCATGTACCATTCTGGAGGGCAGATGACAAAAAACTGATTATTTAAGTGATAGGCAACACAAAACGGTATATTAATAATGAATTACAGCAAAATATTGTTTTAATTCTTAAAAATTAAAATGAGGTCTTAAAAATAATACTATTCAGGATTGTTAGTGGGCTGGAACTGTATCCGTCCATCCTTGTGGCTCACCGGCACAAATCCCGTGACCACCATTGCTAATCAATCTCAAACACAGAAATGGAATCATGACATATGCCTTTCTACGTACTGTATGTATAAACTTACATGTTCATGTTCTGCTTGGCATCGTCTATGTCTTTCTTGATCTCGGGTGTGATGTTGAATCTGAGTTTCTGGGGCATTGGAAGGGGGACCATGGGTGTACGCACGATCTCAGACTTCTTCCTGGTCGGCCGTAAAACACGGCAGGAAGTCGTCAGTTCACAGATTTTAAATCCCCTTCTACTCATGAAGTGTGTTGAGACGGGCCGAAGGTGTACTCACGTGTACTCGACCACATGGTCGATCAAGGACACGATGGGCGGGCCTTCGGCAGGCGCGTGCTCATAAATAAGCCCGCATGACCCGTCCTCTCCGACGATAAACTGGAAACCAGGAAAACGAGAAAAGTCAGGAACTCGAAACAACAAAGAGTAAAATGCAATGATGTGGTGTCCGATATACACCACGCGTCTGAGGTGTTTATCTCTGCGTACTACAGAGCGCACAACACGCCAAACCCGAAAGAGGCTGGAGACAAAAGGGGGTTCTACCAGATTTTAGATAGATTTACCCAATTAAGCGGCCGGTGAGTGTCCTTGTATGTACCAGTTGCGCTCACCTGCAGGGTCTTGTCGAACCAGCGGTTGCCGCTGTTCCAGCGACTGCCCCCACCGTGAAGCATCTGGACGGCTGCCCGGCTGCGGTACAGCTCCTCGGAGACCCGCGGCATGGAAGCATCCAGACACACCGTAAAGATGCTCTTCTGGATGGACTGCACCGACTTCTTGTTGGTCTTATCTAGGTGGAGGACCGGGTGGGGAGGGAACATAGATATGGATTAATACAGATCTACGTATTCACAATATATTGATCATTCCTAAGAAACGCTGAATTAGCATTAGCTCCATTATTTATTTGTTTTTTATCCTTTCAAATGAAACGGTTGACCTGATCCTAGAGCAGACGTAGACAGTAAGGACCGTAATGTTCCATATCTCTGCACCACTATGGGACCAGCTTCTATGTTTGCCATGACTGGGAGTAAATTGGTGTAGTACAAGTGTTGCAATCATTTTGTAAAATCAACAATGAATTTCAAGTGACTACTCAACAAGATCATGGCATAGCTGCTTTACTGTCATTCAGTAAAAAAATATTTTGATGTCAGTTCATAACAAAATGTTCTGACCACTGGTCACATTTCCAATGTCACATTTTTATTTTCCACCACAGAAATGAGCAAAGTCAAAGGCGAGTGTGCCAACTTAGACCCTGGACAAACCCTCCCCCGTATGTGTCTGCTCTCCTGGTTTCCTCACCCCTGATGAGGTTGTTGTAGGCCTTGGCCCAGGTGTTGCGGTGGTTCGAAGTGAGAATGCCCACAGGCTCCTTGTTGTTCTGCAGAGAGGAGTTCCAGATTTTCTCCAGCTGTGTGTAAAGCTGGTCCACCGTCAGCGGGGTGCCGTCGCTGTTGTACACATCCAGCACAAAGAACTGCACGACGGGAGGCGTGACAGAGGGTCAACGCCACACAGGCAAAACATTCAATGTAGGCAAGCAAGCACTGAAATATTGGACTTATTTGAGATACTCTTTAAAACATGGGGATTCAGAGGGTTTTCAGCAAATGGGCAGGTATTCTGCTGTACTAGCTAAACGGAGATGGTTACACTGTTAATGGCAAGAGATCGGAGGTGTTCAAAAAGAAAAGGCTTGGGTAGGTATGTATGGGACCATTAGGAGCCCTTTCATTCGCTGCTCCGTATCCAAGCAACGTAGTCATGCTGTAGATGCGAGCTTCAAAGGAAAGCCAGTGTTTCTTTGGTTTACCTGGAAATTGTGCACCACAGTAATGTGAGTGGGAGGCCTGGAGCTACGGGAGTAGTTGACCACCGTGTCTCTCTTCAGCCCAGGGATGCGACAAGATGACAGCACCTGGTAGTACTGGTTCATACACAGTGGTTTCCCACCGAGGTACTCCACTGGCAACGTCTCGCTGTGGACCAAACCGACACACGCGCTGTCAAATAATGACCCAAGATCCTTCAACCCTTTAGAGAGAAATTACGGTAAAAATGTAAGTCCGGGTATATGTTATCTGCTGGCAACCAAACCAATGAGATTTGAAGAAAACTATCTACAGATGACAAAGGTGTAAAAACTCAGAATAATGGCGAGGCATTAAGCATAACCATGATAGCATACAGACAATAACACAATAGAAATCTGTATTAGGACTACCTGAGTAGCCCATTCAATTCATACTAGCAACGAGAATCTTGCGGTGACAGAGATATAACAACCCAGACGGAGTATAAACTCACTATGTGAGTTTATACTCTCCACGCATTGAGTGAGACTTTGTCTTTAGATCTCATGAACCGCAGGGGGGTGTCTATTGGCAACGGAGATGTTCATCCGTTTGCATATTACTTTTAAGAGCATTAGTATGTATACAATCCTTTAATTGTATTCATTACTATGTGTATAAATAACATTTTGAATTCCATTAGGTTTCTGTAAATACTGTATTCTGTTTATTGATTAAATGCCTACTAAACTGCTATGCAAAATCTAGTGTAAAGAACTTTAGACTGTTAGACCAGGACAAATTTGTTTTTTAGACTGTAGGCCTTGGGTTTAGCAGGCCCTGTTCCTGGATGTTACTGTGTTTCCTTCTACGGATCTTGAGCAGAAGACATTTTTTGGGAACCGAGGCCAGAACAAGGCATGGCACTTGCAGCTGACTGTTTGCCATGCAATCAATACATTTAAATCATCAACTGCTGGAGTGTTTAGTGTTGTAGAGTTTCTTTTTACCATAGTTGTTGATCCTTAAGCGGACCTTTACAAATTACATAATAAATTAAAAACGTTCTAATGCAAATCCTTCATCCAAATGCAATGGTCGTTGTGTAATAATGATAGGATTCACCTGTCAGAAATACCCCACGAGGACAACTTGTACTCACTTGTCAATCATTGTCTTGAAGTCCAAAATGCCAGCAATCAGCTTGGCGGCAAACCTGGGTCATGAGATTATATCATAACAAATTTAAGACAATCCATTTGAGTGATGTGAACAAGTCAAAATGGGTAACAAACATTCAGGAACATGTGAAATGTTTTTTACAAAGTGCAATCACTTATAATGTTAAGGTATTTTTAAGGAATAGATACTTTTTATCTTTTCATCTGTTTTATCTAAGAAACCACTGCAACTTTTTATTTTCTTTCCCAAAAAGTTAAAAAGGTTGGTTTTGAGTGAGGAACAGAAGGGTTCAAATTAAGAAACCACTGCAAATTGAAACCTTCAGTTCCTCGCTCAAAATTTTCGTCTTTTTTGGAAAGGAAAGGCTGCAGTGGTCTCAGAATTTATCCGGTGCTGTATTTTAGATTCTCTCATTACTTTGATTTTGCATTGTTTGGAAAAAGCTTGAAGTAATCAATTCACTTTGGGCTGGTAAATGCGAGGCACCTCATAATACAATATTATCACAATATATGATAATCATACGAACTGCGATTTGATATTCAAAAACATATTTGCAGGCATGACAACAGTTGTTCGAATCCTCATGCAAATATGGCGGAAAAAATAAAATGTGCTTCCTGTTCGAAGTGGTGAAAACAATAACAGTAATTTCAGGTCAAGTCATTTCTTTGCCACAACATTATATACAGACCCATCTGAACCATCTTACTTCAGTGGCACTGAACTTAAAATAGAGGCTGGGTGTGGTTACAGGCCTGTGGGTAGTCTGCACAAAGGTCAGAGCAAAACGGTAAAGCACACAGGGCAAACTGACCCCAGAGTGGAATGTCACCCAATTGGCAACACTTTACCACTAAGGTGAACAGCCGGAAACAGATACCATGAGACATTAGCTTGTGCTGACATAAAGACGTTAATGACACCAGACCTATATTTTTTTGCCATTGGTAGCCTAGTGGCAAAGAGCGTCGTGCCGGTCAACTTGCTGGTTTCAATGCCGAGTCGACAAGGTAAGCAAAAGTATCTCTTGGTGCAATGGACTTAAACCTAAGTGCTCCTGCTAAAGATGTTTCAAACTGAAATAGTCATAAGCACAGAAGGCGAGTACACAAGGAAACTACACAACAAAATTGTTTGTAGTCAACAATGCTAAAAAATGTGTATAAAATATCAAAACAACAAATATTAGCAGCAAAGGTGTAACAACTATGGTTCCTCTAGATAAGACTGTCTGCTTAACTCCAAATATCTAATTGTGTCATGGCTATTACATGAAAACACACTCGCGTAATATAGCGGTCACAACTGGGATGGGTGTAGAAGTCACCTCACCTCATCTGTCCCTGGCGGTCACTGAACTCCATGCGTGGTAAGACCACCCCAGGACTAGAATGGATGACGACAGGCATTCGGTAGTCCAAATAGGCCGTAGTCAGCCACCAGTCTGACAGCTTGGGGAGAGAGAGTGGAGACAGACAAAATGTGTACTAACGTACGTCTGTGTGCAACTGTTACTCACCAAGTGGCATTGGGATTGTATTTAGAACGATTCTCTGAAAACAACAGCAGTGTTCAGGGTTTGGTTCCAGCCAACCTACCCAGTTCTGAGTCTTGTGAGCCCTTCTCTCCAGACCCTTCTGCAGCCTCTCACCAACACCCCCAGACCTCTGGAACTCCACCAACAGCTCCTTGGTGTGGCTCAGTTCCTTCTCGTTCACTATGGGCTCCAGAGCGGCCAGGTAGCGCTCGCACGTCTGCTGGAGTGGAGGCACCGGTAGATTTGGGAGGCCCTCCTGGTGGCTCAGGTAGCGCCCTGGGATGCGTGTGGGTGCCACAGGCCTCACCAGGTGGCCACAAGGTTTCACCTTGTGCCATAGGTCTTTTGCCTGGGACATAGTGTGGTGTACTTGTCAGAGCCTGAGGCACAGACACTGTAATGTAGTTAGTCACATTGCATTCTCTATGCATACATACTATAGATGAGAACTGTCTCATTCAGTAATTGTTAATGCAAGGTGTTCTCCACCAGGCGCAATAGCATGCTGGCCAAATCAAATGTCAATCAACTAAATCAACTTAAAGGTAGGCTAAAACAACCAAGAAACATTAACAGAAATTGAGACGGTCGTTGCCACCACATTTGAATCGCTTTTATTAAACCCCAAATCCTTGCATTCCATTTTTGTAGTGTAGGCCTTTATATGAAAAATGGTTGAATAGGAGAGGCAAAACCATGTATATTAAACCATTAGTATTAAACCACTGAACGCTTTCACACAAAGCATATTTATTTACAGTAGTGAGTTGACCGAGTGTATAGCTTAGCAACACAAACTGAAAAGTTCAAGATTTGCTCATGTCATTCTATGAACAGCTCTTTCTGGTGAGCATTGGAAACCGACTAGCATTGGTGACATTAGCTCTTTATTTGGCTACATGATATCCTAAACCTTTTAGCCCGAGCGACTGGCAGATAAGTTACCGAAATATTCACTACAGATTTCATTTCCGCAATGCAGAAACAATAAATAGCGGGAGAGCAAATGTATGTGATCTATGTGCATTTTTCTTGGAGGATAACATCGGGTAAAAGGAAAATCTAACAATGATAGCCTGCGTTTTGTGTTTAAGTTATTTTAAAGCATTTAGAGGAAGAGGCGTTCGGGAGCCAATGAGCCGACTCTTTCAGATGGACTGAGCAACAGGAGTCGTCTCTCCGAAAAGACTCGGAATGTCCACTAAGACACCGACAACAACATCCGTAGTTGTTAATCGCGAAACGTTCACCGATTTTCACGATGACTTGTCTCAAATGTCTTCTGCCTCCCAATTGGCTTCTCTCTCATTTCAACGCGGTTGCTTGCTAATTGTCATTGCCAGTGTACATTTATTTTTTCAAGGCATGCGCATATCGAGGCCTGTTTAGTTTGCATTATACAGGATATTTTTCTAAGATTCTAGTCAGTACAACGAATCGTTCGCTGACTGCACAAACATGATTACTAGACTTCGTATCAACCATATTATTGGCTTGTAGTGACGAGTAACATTCATGTAATTTGCATTACAGGTAACGTGAAAAAGCTAGTGTATACAGAGTGAATGCTCCTGCTTTGCAATCCATAGGGTTAGATACGCGACCAAATATTTTTTTTTACTTAGGGTAGCTAGATTGTTAGCCTACACGCTTGAGGATTCTGTACTCACCATCGTCCTGGCCAAAATCCCCAACATTCTCGATTATTCTCAAAGAAACGCCCCCAAAACTCAAAGTACAGAATCGATCCGTTTTTCATCACTAACTGAACTAAATTTCAACGGATCATAAAGCATATCTAAGTGCGAGACACCCCCCCCCCCCCGTCTTACGACTCTGCCATCATGACAGCTGACACAGTAAAGTAATGGTGCTTTAGTGTACAGTTCGCGAATGATTCATATCTGTTCAGTGAACTGACTGTGCAGAATCACTCTAAAAAAATATTCAAGAGTAAAAACAAATTGTATATTCCAGCAGACTACTTCTGTCAAGGCGACAATCGACGCTAGTCACAAATCTCAACACAAAAAATATCGTGTTGTGATACAAGACTTTACATGTAGTACAGGTGAATGAACTTTTCCAAAGGCATGTGACCAAAGGTCATGCAATTTTAAACAATCGCAACTGTCGCTTATGACCATTCCTGACCAGCTGCAACGTTGCCCTGTGCTTTTCGGTAACCAGTCTTAAGGGTGTTTGATGGTGACTCACGCAAACGTGTCAAAATAATGAATAATAAATAAACCAACGTTGCCATATGTAAACCGTGTTAAAAGTTGTGATATCTGAGACGTTCTCACTAGTTGTTTACTCGCATATGATCACAGTTTAATAAGATAGTAGCTTTATGAAACATGTTTTTCAACATTACAAAGATTGTTATTTCACATTTGGAGTAAGCTTTTAATATGAAATCACTAATCTATTATGGTTGTCATGGTAGCCTATGATTAGAACCAGGCCTGGCTCCACTATGACATGACTCAGGGGGCATTTTTTGTAATTGGAGGCATATCTAATTTATATATTATATATCATTAACTTATATTCTGCACTATATGCAGTCTGTCTACGTCCACCAATGGTGCTCAAAGAACATATTTATTTTTCTGGGAACTGTTTTGTTTACTGTGCCATATAGTGAATGTAGCCCTGTCTTGCGTACCCACTCGTAAGTCTTCTGAAGTACCACCTGGTTAGGTACCCCAGAGGTCTTAGCGCCTGGTAGGGTCTGTCTAGAACACTCTTCTCTAGTCTGGTGCAGTTCACCCCAACAACGCAGGAGGGCACTGTAAAAGATAACCGAGACTATGGCGAAAGTTGAAAGGTGATGTTATCAAAACCTCGCTCTTGTAAACATGGCGGAGACTGAACACCATTCAGGTAATTTCTTCGTTCAACTGTGCGTTTTGGGGGGAATATTCACAATGCCATGCAACGGTTCCCCGTGAGAAAGAAGTAGCCGAATATTCCCCATGAGGAATAATGCTGCACTTAACTTTTCTTGAGACAGTAAATCGGTCCTGGTTAGCAGTTGCAGCTAGCTAGCAGATCTGTTTGTTGCATTGGTTACAGTAGCTAGTGTGTAATCATCTGGCTCGAGGAGCTAGGTTGCCTTAGTGACAAGAAAATCATACAACAACAAATGATTCATTCATGCATAATTTAGATGAAATGTAACGGGCCACGTTCATTTAGCTAATTCAGCAGGAGACAATTACCAGAGGGCTGCCAGTTACAGTAGGTGGATAGCTAACCTTGTTAGCCTTCTAACGTTACATTGATTTTCTTGTGCTAATGGACAGCCGCAAGCCCCTAGTATTGAAAGCCATTTAATTTTGGCCATGTAGTCAGTTTAATGGACGGAAAAGGCAATGTTTCCTGTTTGTGTCAGGTTTGTCATGAATTCCACTGTAGGCATGAGTTTTGCATTGCCATTTCGACATTGATTAGCTAGCTAGAATATTATAATGATTTCCTGAAGTTTGCATCATCATCCCTGTTGTTGCTTGCTCTTTGGGGTTCCAGGCTGGGTGTAAAAGCGCTACGTGACAAGTATTGTTGTAAGAAGAACTTTATAAAATACATTTGATTGATTTACATTTCATAATAGCTCATGCTTTTTGATTACGTTGGTATGGATAACGTGTAAATTGTGATGGCATTCAATTAATCAGTTAAGAGGTGGGCGTTTCACATTTATTTCAGAGGGATTACACAGATACAAAAATAAATGTTGTGTGTTTTACAATCCAACTCAAAACCAGAGTCCTGCATAAGGAGCAGAAGCTTTCCAAAAGATACAGCACAGTGGTTTCCTCTCACGTCCTCAAGTACACCAATAGCGGACGTTTTTGTAGCCTCAGACGAACAGCCAGTTAAACTCGTAGTGGGTCTAATGTTTAGTTCACAAGTACACTCAGGCGTGCTTGTCTGGGACTATGGTTGAAAATAAAATATTGGGGTTGCTCAAGGATCAAAGTTGGGAACAATTCTGATGCGCTGTATGAGTTTGTATAGCCCATTAGGCTAATCGGACCCTAAAACCCAAGCTATAGGGACACATCTGATATGCTTTGATTTGTTTCTACTTCTGCTTTTCAGCCTCCTCCCCCGAAGATGAGACATCACCTGTCTCTGTCAATCACAACTTCATGGTGCCCAAAAAAGAGATCTGCATGGTTCCCGACATGGGGAAGTGGAAACGTTCCCAGGTACCGCACACTCCTAGGGCCCAGGTCTTGACTGGGGTTTCAGAAACACCCGCTCCTAGGAAACAGGGGTACACCCAACCTTGCCTCACAGAATGTAGTAACATCCTATGCATATTAACCATCAAATAGAATGAAAACCAACAAACAGCGAGGGACAGCCTAGACTTTCCCAATAAGAACGTGTTTTTCCTAGTTTTTTCTTTATGAAAGCTTTGTAAATGTATTGGGTAATATGACCAGAAGTCCGTATTGTAATAAATTGCCTGAACTGATTTGATCACAATAAACGGGATGATCAGTAACCAGTGGGAATGAATTGGCCAGCGTGTGGTGATTGTAACACCAGGGTAAAATCAGAACAAAATCATATATACTAGTGTGAGTCATTGTGGAGAAGTGTGCGAACTCCGTTTTATTTTTTTAAAGGACAGTTTCCACCAGTACACCAAGTTGTTGTGGTCATCAGTTCTCCCTTTACCAGTCAGCTATATCTGAGAGTGTTGTTTTTATACCGACTTCTTATAATGAACAATAGATGATATCAGCCGATTGCCTCTAGTAGGTTGTTCTTATGGTCATGTTTTGGCTTATTTTCCCAGTGCAACCATTATATACCCCGGGGAACAGATCTCAGAAACTCAGTCTGCCTCAAGTTACGTTCTAGCAGATTAGTCTATAATTATGAGTAAACGAAGAGAAATTGCTCCCTGGTCATTGCTGACAACCAGAATGTGTTGTTAGTCATATTTATCTGGTAAAGTAATAGTATGAAATACACACAGCGGCTGGCCACATCAAATATCAGGAACAACATTTTTTGTCTCCATTCGCTTCAAAGTTTGACACTTTGTGCCTTCTAAGGTGTCTTTCTGCATGCCACTGTTATAAAGCTTACTTCAGCATTTGTGGCCATTCTGACAGCTTGAACAAGTCCGGCCATTTTCTGACCTCTCACATTTACAGGGTGTTGTCACCCAAAGAACTGCCACATGCTGATTTCTTATTGTTTATTGGCACCATTATTTGTAAACTCGAGAGACTGTACTGTGTGAAAATCCCAGGAGGTCAGCTGTTTCTGAGATGCTGCAATCTGGCGCCGACAAAAATACCGCCGTCAAAGTTGCTTAAATCGCACTTTTAGAACATTCTAATGTTTGATCGAGCCACAACCAAACTGGTTGAGCATGTCTGCATGCTGTACGTATTGAGTTGCCGCCACACATTTCACTGTTTTGGCTCTTTGGGAGTAAAAAGTGGGTGTAGCCCTAACTTGGGTACCTAATAAAGTGGCCAGTGAGTGCATGATGACAACAGTACAGGAGTGTCATCCATTCCACATTCCAAGGAGGTCATAATGTCTGTTGGTCTCTGTCCTCTCCCACTGTCTCTGTGAAGGCGTATGCTGATTACATGGGATTCATTCTGACGCTGAATGAGGGCGTGAAAGGGAAGAAGCTTACATGTGATTACAAAGTGTCTGAGGTAGGAAACACACCCATTGTCGGCTCATTGAGTTTCATACCGCCTCCATTCAGATGGACACAATGCATATTCTGGTTGGTGCGCGCCTGCGTCAACGCACACATCAATCCTGTGACAACATAGGAAACAGATAAACAAATGGCCGCGTTTTCTGTGTAGTATTCTGTTGGTCTGGTACAAATGTAGAGGTAAATCTATAATATTGTATTGTTTCCTTTCCTAGACACACACACACACACAAACAAACCCAGGGTTGCACTGTGCTGCCTTTTCATGAATAATGGAGTAGTCTGAGAGGTGAAGGGGGAGGGGCATCTGCATGGGTAGCGACGCTTACTGTCAGTCTGTGAGGAAGATCCCCCCCCCCCGCCCCAATAATGGGTCCCTGGAGGCAACGGTTCTTTCCATCATCAGGCAGAGCGAGGGGGGAGAATGGGGTCACATCCAGCCACGATGCCTTAGGCTGTTGTTGGTGCAGAAACAACCGTCTGCCTCACTGCCTTGAGAAAGTATTCACGGCCATTCCTTTCGCTTATGTTCACCTTTGTATGCCTCGGAACCTCGTGAAGTAACAACACGGATTCATGCTTTTTAAAAAAGCAAAACCCTTGGCTAACTTTGCATGTCACCTCAATAACAACAACTCGTCCTGCTCCAGGAGTCCCGTTTAAGTGCTAATAAGACGTGAAGCCGCTGAAAGAATCATTTAGAATTGGCGTGTTTTCTTGGTTTTTGTCCCATTTTAGACAATAGAGAAGTTACTGGTTCTGCTGGGGACGTTGGACCGCTGGATCGATGAGACGCCGCCCGCAGACCAGCCATCCCGCTTTGGCAACAAGGCCTTTCGGACCTGGTACGCCAAGCTTGACCAGGTGAGCACAGACATGGTTGGACAGCCCAGCCAGTGGGCCACACACCATTTAAAAAAAATCTATATTCAACGGAACAAAATGAACATTTTATTAACTGTTTTTTTCTGAGGTTTCGTTTGCTATTTGTTTTGCCTAAATAACAGAAATGCAAACTGGTGTCTGTGTGCAGGAAGCCGAAGCCCTGGTTTCAGCGGTCATCCCAGAGGACAAGGCTGCGGCAGCTCCAGAGATAGCTGTGTATCTGAAGGAGTCGGTGGGAAACTCCACCAGGATAGACTACGGAACAGGTAACAAACAAACAAACACATTCAAAACGTCTGCCCCTTCACATGTCCAGTAGAGGGCGCTGGTGAAACACAAATCCACCACTTTCCTTCTGCACAAACATTGTCCTTAACAGATACACCCTGACTTTGATTTTGCATCAGCATGGCCCATTCCATCTTTATCAGTAACAAAGGGAAAATTGTATTTCTGAAATCTGCATGCCTGGTTGTGATGTTTTGTCAGGTCATGAGGCAGCGTTTGCCATCTTCCTCTGCTGTCTCTGCAAGATCGGCGCTCTCACGGTCGATGACCAGCTGGCCATCATCTTCAAGGTTTTTGACAGGTGAGGCAGCAGCGTGCATGTTTTGAGCGTGTGATTTTGTAAGCGAGTGTCCGTGCGGGCATAAGAACAAGCGCATCCCTTTGTGCCCCTGGGACCAGGATTGAGGAACATAGCGCAAACGTATGGGCTGTAGCTTGAAATATGAGCTTCCTTTTTCTTTTCTTTTTTTAAAGGTATCTGGAGGTCATGCGCAAGCTTCAGAAAACATACAGGATGGAGCCTGCTGGGAGCCAGGGTGTCTGGGGCCTGGACGATTTCCAGTTTCTACCTTTCATTTGGGGCAGCTCCCAGTTCATAGGTGAGAGGTCCACACCACCGGTCCTGCTGATCCCCACGTCTGTGTTTGTCATAGATGTTTGATCTGGGTATGAAGGGGCGAACTGCAGCGTGGGGAGGGAGAGGGTGACACCCAGTGGTCATCTAAAATGAAAAGTCTCCCTGCGCTCTATTCTGTCCTCTGCTTCTCCTACACGTCTTGGTCCCAGACCACCCCACGCTGGAGCCCAGGCACTTTGTAGATGAGAAGGTGGTCAACGAGAATCACCAGGACTACATGTTCCTGGAGTGCATCAAATTCATTAACGAGGTGAGATGAACAATGAGGCGGAAGATAGGAAAAAAATATGAAATTGTTTTTTTTAGCTCGGTTTGGTTTATGTAAAAAGAAATAATCGAGGATACTCTGATGGAACTTACTCAAATTTTTGTTTGGCAGGATTGAACATGTTATAATTTTGTTAAAATTTTACAAAGTTGTTGTTGATCATTTGGTCCAGAACTGCCATTTCTTTTAAGATGCCTTGTGACTTTTCAGGCTCCTATTTAGGAAAGTGGTGCTGCCAACCCAGAACAGTAATATTGTAATGTACACTGATCAGCCATGACACCATGACCACCTGCGTAATATCGTGTAGGTCCCCTTCTTCCAGCAAAACAGCCCAGGTGCATCGAGGCTTTGACTCCTTTAAATCCTGTAAGTTGTGAGGTGGGGCCTCCATGGATCGGACCTGCACATCCCACAGATGCTTGATTGGATTGAGATCTGGGGAATTTGGAGGCCAAGTCAACACCTTGAATGTGTTCCTCAAACCATTCCTGAACCATTTTTGCTTTGGGACAGGGCTCATTATCCTGCTGAAAGAGGCCAGTGTCATCTGGGAATACCGTTGTCATGAAAGGGTGCACAGGTCTGCAACAATGCTTAGGTAGGTGGTAGGTGTCAAACTAATATCCACATGAATGGCAGGACCCAAGGTTTCCCAGCAGAACATTGCCCAAAGAATCACACTGTCTCCGCTGGCTGCCTTCTTCCCATAGTGCATCCTGGTGCCATTTGTTCTCCAGGTAAATGACGTACACGCACCTGGCCATCCGTGATGTTAAAGAAAACATGACTCATCAGACCAGGCCACCTTCTTCCGTTGCTCCGTGGTCAGGTTCTGATGCTCACGTTCCTATTGTAGGTGCTTTCGGTAGTGGACAGGGGTCCGCATGGGCACCCTGACTCGTCTGCGGCTACGCAGCCCCATACACAACACTGTGGGTTCTGACACCTTTCTATCAGAACCAGCATGAACCTTTTCAGCAATTTGAGCTACAGTAGCTTGTCTGTCGGATCGGACCAATCCGGCCAGCCTTCACTCCCCATATGAGCCTTGGCCGGTTCACTGCCTTTCCTTCCTAGGACCACTTTTGTTAAGTACTGACCAGTGCAGACCGGGAACACCCCACAAGGGCTGCAGTTCTGGAGATGCTCTGACCCAGTCATCTACCCATCACAATTTGGCCCCGATCAAAGTCACTCAGATCCTTACACTTTTCTAACACATAAACTTTGAGGACAGAATGTCCACTTGCTGCCTAATATATCCCCACCCTCTGACAGGTGCCATGATAACGAGATTATCAGTGTTATTCACATCACCTGTCAGTGGTCATAATGTTATGGCTGATTGGTACCAATATGTGCCTCGTCATCAAAACCATTCACTTTCAAACTTGGAGGTTTCTGGCTAACTGAGATATGATAGTAATTATACACATAGATGGTGCACATGACCAACCTATTACACATCCAAGCCAAAACGGGAGAACTAAAATAGATTTTTTGATTCGCGAAAGTCCTACACTGCATCTTTAAGGTAACACACCTTTCAGAGTCTGAATGGAACTGGCTTCAGCTAAGCCAGTATGAGCAAAGGTACTGCTAGGAAGAACAGTGAAGGTGTAAGAAAGGTAGAACTGATTACGGATGACTGATTTGTGTAAGTCATTAATGCCATCAAGACACACACACACACACACAGCATCTCATATCCTGCTTTACATCAGTGAGCCAGGAACCTTAGCAGAAGAGGCAATGGGGTGGGGGGGGGGTGATTGAGACTGGCGGAAAAGGAGGGGAGGGAAGTAACGGAGGAGGTGCAGCCATGTCCTGTTCCTCCCCTGAACAGCAGACTGGGCCAAGAAATATGTTGCAGCTGCACCGAGGAGCTCTGTCGGTCGGTCTCTCCGTATGTCTCCCTCTTTGTTTCTTTCTTTGTCTCTCTGTCTCTCTCTCTCTGGGTGTCTCTCTGTGTGTGTGTCTCTCTCTCTGTGTGCGTGTCTCTCTCTCTGTGTG
>JACXGJ010006663.1:0-33473 GCA_016801105.1 Esox niger
CCCCCCACCTTAAACCCAATAACCTAACATTAAACCTTACCACAACCCCCCACCTTAAACCCAATAACCTAACATTAAACCTTACCACAACCCCCCACCTTAAACCCAATAACCTAACATTAAACCTTACCACAACCCCCCACCTTAAACTCAATAACCTAACATTTACATCTAAACATAATCATGCCCTTATTCCTAACTGATAATGCCAAACCCTAATTCTAACCCGACCCCCAATTCTAACTTTCGCCCTAAACGTAACACACAAGCCGTTAGTCAAGTGTTTTCTGTTTTAAGGGACATTTTTGTCCCTATAATATAGTTAGGTTAGAAACACACATTCACAGTCACACACAAACATTCTCTGAAGCCCATAGAAGGTGTCATTGGATATCCTAGTTTGTGGTGGATTATGTGCATCTCTTTTGCACATAGGCATGCACTGGTACCATTACAGCTGGCAGGGAAGGGCAGATTTGCAACTCCATTCTGTCTGTGTGTTTGTTTTTTCAGGCACTCTTCCAGGTTGCATAATACCCACTGCGTAAAAATAATCAGTTTTCAACCAATTAAAAAGTTTATAAATGGAAGAACACTGACTACCTGCCACCACCAGCACACGATCAACAATTTACCTTCCAAGTTTCAACACTTAATGCTCCAGCACTTTTGTTATTTTGACAATGGGCCACATCTCAGTACAGACGAAACGGAAATTGCCTTGTCAGCTATTAGCAGGCGCAGGGTCTTTGTAATTTAAACAGTTTCAGTTGTCTCTCTGGCAGCCCAAAAAGTTCGCCCCATCCCTTCAAATCTACAGTGGGGACCTACCGTAACAGTTGAAAATGAACTTTGCATCACAGCCCAGCGAGCACGCAAGTCCAATTACTTAAAGATTTTGCACAGCGGCCTGTAATTCACTTACTACTTTCCTCGAATCAAAAAGTACATTCTGAAGACGTTAGGTTGCTGAAAATGTGGAGAAATCGCAAGTCAAAGCAAATGCGACAAGGCACTTGGAAAATAGTCTGTGCCACTCAAATCAGCTTCACAGAGCATCGTGGGTGAGGCAACTAGGAAGTTATATTCACTTTTTGTCAGTTATATTGACCAGTACCTATATTTTATATACAAAAAACATCAAATAATCACAAAGCTTAGTTTCGTTTAGTTGCTTATAAATTGCAAATTAAAAGTAGGGTCACTATTAAAAAAAATCTAGTAGTACTTACCCATGTTGGCTCAGGTCGTATGTGCGTTTAACACCAGAGTTCTACTTCTCACCGCAGCTGCTCCGAAATTACACGCGACTTGTCCTCAACCCCCGTATAACAATCTCAACTAGCTCTCTGTTTCTCTCCAACAATGAACAGACCAAGTGATGGCTGAAAGTCGAATCTTAAAGAAACAATGTCGCTTTTCAATAAGACACAGGCCCACACTGGAACGCCCTGGGTTCAAGGCGGAGGATAATGGAGGTCAAGGTCTCGCGCTGACAGAAAGTTACTTAAGTTCATTGTTGGTAAGCAGTACCACGTGCATTTGCATATCATTGTCATCTCTCTCCTTCACCGATGTCCTGCCAGAATATTTTCTACTGGTTTTTGATTTAGTGCGTAGACATTTTAAGTGTCGAGCTATCACAGGCCTAGAGACAACATTTTTTTGTAGTATCGCTAGGTCTGTTTTTTCAGTGTATTGATAAACTAAACGATGTAATTGTGTGTGTATTTACAGGCCAACAGTTTTCATGGTTTCAGCGTATAAAAGCGTCATCTGTTCAAGTGTCATGATTGGGCCTCTTCTAGGGTGTCCTATTTGATTGCTGGAGTGAACGGACTGCTGCTAGAACATAACTCATATGGCCCTCTAGTGTCTAAAGCCGACAGTTCGTCGATTGGGTCCACAAAGGGTGTACATTTTCAAATGTTTTCGAATCGAACATTTGTTCCAAATATTTGCAGATTACCTATTTATCACGTGTTTTTGGACAGAAAAAAATATTTTTTTGTTCTACCATCATTATTTTTTATTTTGTTTGCCTCATCGATTTTCCTGCAGCAATTTATGCTTAAGTTTACTCTTGTTGCTTTTCTTCTGGGCATCTGAAGAAAAACACTTATTTGCTCCAGAAACTTTACTGTGCAGGCCATTGGGAAAGTTTTCAGACCTGTTCTCATTTTCACATTACCCTACAGCCTTATTCTGAAAAGATTCAATAGATATTTTCCCTCATCAATCTACATTATACCTTAAAGTGATCAAGCAAAAACAGTTTTTTAGAAAATTTGATGTGTATTAAAAAATGATATATCACATTTATATGAGTATTCAGAACTTTTGCTATGCCACATGGAAATTGAGTTCAGATGCCCTGTGTCTGCATTGATCATGGTTCAGATGTTTCTACATATTGGTTAGAGTTCACATGTGGTACATTTTATTGATGATATGTTATTTGGATAGGCACACACCTCTCTATATATGATTCCATAGTTGACTGAGCGTGTCAGAGGAAATACCCAGACATGAGGAGTTGTCCGTAGAGCTCTGAGGCAGTATTGTGTCAAGGCACGGATCTGGTGAAGGCTACCAAAACATTTCTGCTGCATTGAAGGATCCTAACAACACAGTGGCCTCCATTTTTAAATGGAAGTAGTTTGGTATCAGCAACACTCTCCCCAAAGCTTGCTGTCGGTCCAACTTGACAAATCAGTGCAGAAGAGCTTTGAACAGGGAGGTGACCAAAAGCTTGATAGTCACTGTGACAGAGCTTAAGAGTTCCTATGCAAAGATGGGCGAACCTTGCAGAAGGACAACCATCTCTGCAGCACTCCTTAATGGTAGTGTCCAGACGTAAAGCCGCTCTTCAGTAAATGCCGATTATTTTATTCATAATAAACAATTGAACAGTTGAATGAATGAAGGGAGAAATAGTGCATCTGAAAGGGACTTTAGTGGTATTTAAGGTATATTTTGGGAGGAGTGTTTTAATGTAATGAACTGTTAGATCACTGAATATTTATCATTAATCTACAATGAGACATTGGTTAGGGAAGCCAAAACATCTGGCATCTGACTATTGCCATTCCCATGCACAATATCTGGCATGAAGATCACAGAAAACATCTGCACTTGTCCCACCATCTCACTGCTGCGTTATCATTTCTGTTGTGATAAAGCACCTTATAGAATTGACCGTAAGGCAATGTTAGGATGCAGCTAGTGTACACAAGGCCTCTCGGTGGTGCAGGAGAAAAGGCAAAAGCGGTGCACCCCGGGGTATGAATGAACGGTGCAGAATTACCTGATGTATCTCAGCCACTAGGTGGCAGCATTTCAAAGGATTTCCTCTGGTCTTCCAGGATGTACTATATGCACGGAATGGGTATTGCATCACTTCTAACTTAAAAGGTTACCAAATAATACACGTCTATTCATAATGGTGTGATCATTTCTATTAGGACTAACTAGGAAATCCTCTAAGCACCAGAGAGAACATACTCTCTTCTCAGCAATAGGCTACAGCACGATGACTCACAGCCGAGGGTTTTCAAAGGCAGAGAAACGTTCACCTTCCGATGAACTGCGGATTCTCTTCGAGGCTACTGTGAGGCTTCTTCAAGGTTTGTTACACACATCACACGCTCACATGACAGGTAAAATTATCAGTGGTGTCAAAACCCGAACTATCCAATTAACAATCTCAACAACTCAAGTCAGACTCCAAGATCAGATCTTAACCAACGACATTTCCCCCCATTGTCACTTGTCTAAACATGTACAGTAGATACAGACTGCAGAGGAATTGTCTGAGTCATGTTGTGATCACGGCTGGATAATCTTGTTATATCTGGTTGTAATATTTTGTCAGGTTATAGTGTAATTACATGCAGGGATTTAAAAATCCTTCAGCGTTTATGTCTTATCATATATTTTCCACTTCATGCACAGTCTGCTTGTCTGCCTACTGAATACTGAAACATAAAATGTACTTAAGTTATGTTTGAGCTGAGTATTCTCTCCAAATGGGGGAACGGACACATTCTCAAACACGTCACATCTGTTCTACACAACACATCTATGTAATTGCTCTGAATGTAACAGTGAACCCTTCTGGTTATGTTCAAGGCCACAGACACCTGCAGAAGTAGCTTAACTCCTCTTAAAAAAGTACAGTGTAGCTATGCTCCTGGCAGGGGGAGATGTTACCTATCTCTACAGTACATGGGTAAGAAAAGCAGCTATTGGGTGTCCAGGCTTTCTTCTGGCTAGATGTCCGAATAGCTTTTTGGCAGGAATGTGTCTAATTGTAATTTTGGGGTCTTGTGGTCCCATGAATCCGCTGACTTTTGCAATTTTTAAACTCTGACCTGGGGTATTTGGCCCTATGTGGTTTACAACTATGCATTACAATTCTAATTACTTAGCGATTAAAGGTGATTCTGATTCCATGCCCTCCTCCACTTCTCTCTGTCCATTCAGGCCTCCTTCACCAGCACACCCATCCCACTCCACCCTGCCCTCCACCCAACTCCAACAGCAACTTCGAAGAACTTGAACTCAACAATCCCCCTCAAGGGGAACATTAAACCCTTTTGTGTGGCTAAATACCTGAGAGCAGCTATCACTCAGAGTGGGAAATCTGAGAAAGCTTCAGTCAACTTAACCTGGGCTATTACCTCAGCTTAGACCAGACGTGGATTCAAATAGTATTCAAAATCATTCTAAATCTTTGAGAATTGAGGCAACAAGGTAGCAATCGAACGGTAGATAGATGAGGTTTGAGAATGTTTTGGTGAGTTGGCAAACTTGTTCACTCAAGCACCAGTGGTGTTTTTGTTTTCCTGGGAGGATTTTGAATCCTGTTTGAAGCTATGTTTGTGTCAACCAGAGCTCAGTCTTCAGGCCAGGAGCTGCTCTGTATCCCTCCCAACAATCATCATTAAGGGCTGAGTGTACAGTTGCCTAAGTCTCTGGTAAAGAAAGCCCACACAGGCAGATCAAGGTTCTGTAGCTGTTTTAGTGACTTTATTAACCCTACTGCATTCTTAAGTCCACACTCATTTTCAAGTGAATCTGTTTAAGTCACTTTATTGAAAAAACAAGTGGACACTACCATGTTCAAACCAAGTTCGGTCCCCAATCTATTTAAATTCCAGTTAATTTAGAAAATGAACCAAACTCCAACTGAAATAAAAAGAAATCCTCAATAAAAAGCAGTTTTGTTTGGAATTGGAATTTTTCATGCCCTGAATTGAAAATGAATTAATTCCATCACTGGTGCAAACCTAAATTGAGAGGACATTGATGATATCTTTTAGCAGGCCTACGTTATGTCTTGTTAGGTATTTTGCAAGGACAGTGAAACAGGTTTGTGATGTTAATCAGAGATTATGCTAAAGATATTTTAGTTCACTGAACAGATATATTTAAATGAAAACTGAAAAATCTGTTTCCTTCAAACCTTTTACTTCCCTTGCTACAGGCAATATTTTGACAAACCTGTTTTAACCAGCCGTCACGAAATCATATTTTCCCAGTGCTGATAGGTCACGTATCTTTACATATTCTTATTTCATTGATTGTCTGCGTTCTCAAACCATCTGGCTAGAAGACCTTTGTCTGCCAAATGTAACACGGTTCCCTATATTGAGCACTACTTTTAACCAGAGCCCTATAGGGCACTAGACAGGGTGCCATTCAGGGCATAGTCACAATGTCTTAGTTTGACATAGGATTAATATTTTACTTTGTCTCAGTCTTACTACTAATGCCACTATTATAGTTTTGTGTTTTTGTTTAAAATCTCTTCATATCTCAAAACTTTTAAAGGATAGGGCAGGATTTTTGTAATTAAGTTATTTAGCTATGTCTATAAAAGACGGACGGACATGTGGTTACCGTTTTTAGATGTTAAGGAAATGAGTAAATGGAAAATTGTTAGCACAGACAGGAAGTCTACTTTCTTTTCTTTTTACAAAGACAAACATGTCAGTCATGTTTATCAGACTCTGTTGAAGAGACAGGGAAAAAAGCGAAATATTCTGTTTTAAGTAGAGCATATAAATATCTGAAGAGATACTCCTGAGTGTTCATACACCAGAAAAGTATTTAATTCAATAACAAATGTAATTCTTTACATGGTATTCAATAAATGTAAAATATCCATCATTTACAAGGGGGCAGAATAAGCATTAGAGCCCTTCTCCGGTGTAATATTGTTCCTGAATGCGTAGGGGAATCTGATTCTCTCCATTGACCATTCCCCTATCCTTTGGTTTCCTTCTCGATCGTTTCCTCTGTTTTATATACAAAACGACTGTCCCCAGAAACATGCAGAGCGATGCCCCGATCATGCCAAGGCCAATTAGAAAAATCAGCTGAGCTTCTCCCTCCCTGTCAGCCTCTCTGTTGCAGGCGTATGGCTCTGAGGTGGTCTTCAACAGTGTGTAGGGCAGTGGTGTGGGTGTGTTGTATAAATGGCACGGTTCCAAGGTGTCGTTAACTAGGAGATTGACCCAAATAGTTGTGTGGAGGGGCTCTGGTTTCCCTCTGTCACTCACCACAATGAACAAATGGTGCATCCCCAGGTCCTTACCCATTAACCTCTGGGCCAAAGTCACGTTCCCTGTCCGCGCATCCAACTTGAACGGGCTTCTCCCGCCGTGGTGGGATGTTGATCCCGGCGGTTCCTGTGCCGCGACCGTGTACATGATCTCCGAGTTCAACCCAGAGTCCTCGTCGACGGCATAGATCTTGGTCAACATGGTGCCGGTGGCAGTCGCCGTGGAGACGGGTAGACATGACAGGTTGCTGCTGGGTAGGATGACCTTGGGCCGGTTGTCGTTGACGTCCTCGAGGACCACAGTTACCCTGGCGACGGAGGTCAGCGGTGACGGGCGGCCGTTGTCGGTAGCGAGGAGAAGTAAGTCGTAGCGGTCCTGTTGCTCACGGTCAAGGCCGGCCGTGCAGCGCAGCGTCCCCTGGACGCTGTCGATGACGAAGGGGCCAACGCTGCCGTTCACGACCCTGACTTCCACTTCTCCATTGGGACCTGCGTCTGTGTCCGACACCCCCACCTTCCCTACCAGGGCCAGAGGAGGTATATCCTCTGGGATGAAAAAGAAGAAGTGCGGGGTGAGGAAGACCGGAGCATTGTCATTCTGGTCCAGGACTCTGATCGTCACCATTGCCGTGGACTCCAACGGAGGAGAGCCACTATCTCTAGCCAGTACAGACAGTGTGTAAACATCCTGTTGTTCCCTGTCTAAAGACGCCGAGGCTGTCAGCTGACCGGTGATGCTGTCCATTCTAAAGATGGCCGCCGCATCGCTGTGTGATTTCAGACCCAGTCTGTACGTGACCCTGCTATTCTGTTGGCCGTCCGCGTCCAGCGCCTTGACTGTCAGCAGAGACGATCCGGGTGGGTTGTTCTCCTCCACATCCATGTGATAGTGGCCCTGAAGAAATTGTGGAGCGTTGTCATTCACATCAACCACCAGCACCCGGATCACTTTCCTAAAGTGACCAGGAGTTTCAGGCTCCCCGATGCCACCGCACGTTACCACAGAAACACTATATTCTTTTTTCATCTCGTAGTCTAAGGGCTTTGATGTCGATAGGAGGTATTTGCCGTTCTGCAGGCTCAAAGAAAACGGCTCCTCTCCTTCAATAGACAGAGATGATGAGCCTATGAAACGACTCGTATCCCCTGGCAGCTCTAGGATAGCCAAGACGGTGGGGGGCTGGTTTTCCTGTAACATTATCGTCTGGTTTCTGTGCTCGGCAAGGAACCTGATCTTTATGCCGGGCTGTGGCGCGGCCAGCAGTGATGCAGTTACCTGAGTGTCTGCAGGGGTGCAGTGGCCGCGGGGGTCGCTGGCTAACACTTTCAACACCACCTCCTCTCCACCGCCACTGGCAGTGTGAACGGGGTGGTCCAATCTGAGGCAGATCAGGCCAGTCTGGCTGTCCAGTGTGAAGAGCTCCCTGGCCCGGTCTGAGACCCTGGGGCTGAGTGCGTAGGTGATGGCAGCGTTAAAACCCAGGTCCAGGTCAATGGCTCTAACCTGGGCTACGGTTGTGCCTTTGCGCGTGCCCGCTGTAATATTAACCCTCTGGGGGCTGCCCGGGCTGAACTCCGGGCAGTTGTCGTCCACGTCGGTTACTTCGACTGACAAAGCTGCGGCGGCGGTGAGTGGGACTGCCCCGCAGTCCGTGGCCACTAGAGTCATCTTGTGAAGGTCCAAGGTCTCGCGATCCAGAGGTTTTTGTACCACCAACAACAAAATGTCCGTCCCGTCACTCTCATCTACTTTGACAGTAAAAAAACCAGCAGCGCCGTCTAGGTGGTACTTCAGCTGTCCATTGCGACCCGTGTCTCTGTCTACTGCCTGATTGTCCAAAAGGAAACTGGTTCCAACGGCCACATTCTCTGGAACACTCTTGTGGATGTCAGTGTTGTCAAAGACAGGTGTGTTGTCATTGATGTCTTCTACTACTACAACAAGCTGCACAGCAGTTTCCTCAGGACCTACAAACGCAATGGTCCTATGTGGGATGATACAATCCTCCCCCTGGGGTTGATCAGGACACAAAGCCTCCCGGTCCAGCCTGAAATACATCATATAGATAATTACTGTATTCCAGAAGCAGTTGATTTGACAGCAGGAAAAAAGAACATGCAGAAACAATAACTAGAAAAAAAAAACATCCAAATAGTTAGCCTAAACAAACAATGAATTTTACCACGAAAGAATACATAGAAATACATGAGTACCTGTGGTTTGTTGTGTACACATCCCCTGTCTTGTTGTCCATCCTAATGTAGTCCTCAGTCAGGAGCTGGTAAGGTGGGGGGAACGTGGAACCGATTGACCCGACACATATGCCAGAATCCTGCTCCTCTGGAATGGAGATCCGGACAGAACCGCGGCACGGGATCTGGCTGAGATGGACCATGATCAGCATGATCTAAAGGAGAACATAGAAGTTAGAATTTCATTGGTGTGAAATAGATCACTGACACCATGGAAATAGAATGATTTTTCCCGTGCTGTGACTAACACGGCGTAACCATTACCTGCGCACACTAATGGAGAACCTGAACATAGAATTAGGAATGTGGGAAAATTAAATTCTGAGGAATTGTTTTGAGGAAATAATTGTCCATACGGGTTCCTTATAAATTACCTCTTTAAAAAGCTTTTGGGAAAACCCCTTCCTTATTATTATTCCAATATTAACAGTGGTAAATGTATTAGTGTCCAAAATGCCACCTTATTTAGCACACTGCTTTTGACTGAGGTTCATATGGTTCCGGTAAAAAACGAGTGCACAATTTAGGGAATAGAGGAGCATTGGGGATGCATATTGCGTGTACAGCAGTTAGGTATTATATCTGATACCTTTCACACTATAACTTACTATTCAAACCTATTGCACCATCACTAATGGCGACACACTTGTGGATTTGTAATAACACTTTTAACAAAGCATATGCACCTAATATACATGGCAATGTACATATTGTACATGTCTGTTCATTATCAATAAAGGTTAAATACCAAATAGTGTACAAAGGTTATTTTGGCTGGACATAATAAGTTACCTCATTACCTCAGGGACTTTGCACTTGGCCAGAAATATATCGTATTACAGATTGACTAGATTCCTGTCACAAGCTACCAAACACGATTACATGTACATAACGATCGACTACTAATATGGTGCAAATTACCAAACAAAATACATGCATTTTAGGACACATTGTGAAATATAAACCATTTGCCAGATAATTCATACAATGGATGCATCTGAAAATGTATTTAGGATGCATTGTTAGTACCGAATGTACATGTCTAAAGCATTATTTGGCCAATTGTTCAATTCGTTTTTATCATTGCATGGGAGACAAACCTAGACACTAGATACGTCTGTGTAAAAGGCCATGCAGTGTACTGACCTGAAGGAATTCAGCACAGTTCATGTTATCATCTGTTCCATGGCCCGTAGCCTTCACACACCACACCTGTTCGGGCTTCCTCTACCTCTGCCAGAGAGTAATGAGCAGCGCTGGAGCCAGCTATGTATACCTGTAAAGCCGGAACCTGGGTTCTGTCAACCCCCATTGTCTCGTTCTGTCCTCCGCCCTCTTGTCATTCTGCCAGATTATAATGAGGACTGCTTCTGGAAGCAACGTTATAACCTGTAGCTTTCCCGCACACCATTGGACTACAATTGACAAGTGATTTTAGTAGTTTGTGATGTTTTTGCATTTGAACTATTGGAAGCTCACATTACTATTTTGCAAGAGAACAACATTTATTTGATAGCATAAGACCTGCCTCGTTCTCACTTTATACAAAGTTTTGAATATGCTAAATTACCACACTGGCTTGACACTAAAGTGATTAGTTCTTCCAATGTCATCTCTTGCACCTCAAACAACCCTAATAGCACAGTAAATCGCTCTGGATAACCGCTAACCTCTAGTAAATTACTGAAATTTGATTTTTTTTAAAATAATGATTAAGTGCGAATGGTATAGACTACCACTAAGGCAACTTTAGCACTAACCCGTATTTAGAGTTGCTATTTACATTTCTTTCAGTGTATCTGCTAGCTTGTTTTACGTAGCTTCCTAAACACTGGCAACTACTGTATATATACATGCAAACATACATGTTTAATTCATTAACTATATAAAGGGGGACAGCAAAGTTGATAGTAAATTCAAATTCATACTTATAGCCTACTAATCATAATCTTAAACTCAACCTAACTTTAAACTCAATAACCTAACATGTATGCATAGGCAGACATTCGAGGGGGACAGGGGGAACATTACCCCCCCATCTTGGGGAAAACTATGATTTGTCCCCTCAAATATACACATGTAAACATAACTATGTTATTTCAATAATAGTTTAAAAGACTCAACGAAAGCACTTGTGTCTTATTAAATTGCGAAACCCTCGCCCTTTGCCACACAGTGGTTTGATCCACTGTCCCCCAGCCCTCAACATTGGCACATCATGTAGGCAGGTATGGTGTGTGTGGGAGTCTGGCAGTCTGTCGTTGGTGGTTGACTTTCAGTAGGTAGTTCAAACAAAGGATATGTTTGACATTTACTGCTACCACTTCTACCACTCAATACAATAAAAAGCATTTCCAACTGTCACCACCCTTAATTTTCTCTGCATTTATTTACAGGTCACTCGTTATATTAGCTACTGGTGAGATGAGGTTTGATAGCAAGCTACATTCATATCAAACAGCTTTTGCAGCTGTTTGAATTTGAGTCAATGAGAGAAGCTTGCAGTGTGGTGTATGTAGTGTTCTTTAGCTGGCAAGGTGACAATGTTCGTATCCACCGTTAGTACTGAGCTAACGTGAGCTAATCCAGTTTGTTGGTAGGGTTCACACACAATAGTTGAATTTGCAGAGCTACAGTAGCAAGCAAACCGATGGAGCAAACTAAAACATCATTAAATCACTTTTTGGTGTCCCCCTTAAAAATTGCTATTGAGAAATTTCATGTAATTGTCCCCTCCAAACTTCATATCAGATTTTCGCCCCTGCATGTATGCCTAAACCTAACCTAGTACCACTGCCTAAACAGTAATGTGTAAACACCTCCAATTCATAGCATTCATTCATAGCAATCCCCCCACACCAGGGATATTCAAATCTGGACCTCGAATTGAGTTCCGCTCCATTTTTTATTGCAACCCTCTAATCAGGCACTTATTCAGATATAAGACACCAAGTGGGCCCAATTATTGATGAGGTAGAACAGAAACCCATCAGCCTCTGGCCCTAGTAGGGTAAGATTTGAAGTACTCAACCTCCCACCAAATGAAACAGAACCAACAGGTCGAGGCAGGAGAGCCCGGTTGGTTCTCATCCACATGCTAGTGAGACAAGTCCACATCAGAACTGAGACAGTAACCTGATGGTTAAATAGTTTGAAATCTGATATTTAGATGAAATTGATCCCTGACGTCTGCTGCTCAATTCCAGTCTGAACTTGTTATGCTAAAATAACTTTCAAAAGGGATCGTTAAAGCTGTATAGGGTACATACAATCAAATACCTGTATGCAAAGCTGTATAGGCTACATACACTCAAATACCTGTATGCAAAGCTGTATATGCTACATACACTCAAATACCTCTGCACGCATGCACACACACACAAAAATCATACTTCGCTAAAGAATAATGGATACATCCAAATATAGGCTGACAATAAACCTAAACCTAACACTAACCTCAAACCCAAATACCTAACATTAACCCATATCCCCAATTAAAATGTTTATCTTAAACTGAACTCAAGCCAAAACAATTTGGCTACTTTCATTTTAACCACAGGTTAGGGACGTGTTTGTCCCCATTCACAGTAAAACCCAATCATACACACAAAGACGTCTCACATACCTGCACTTAAGAGTTTTGTATCGCGTAACAAATCAGAGCAACTGTTTTGCCCGCAGGCTTTTGCTGTTATGTTTCACTTACTCTGTGGTATGCAGAAAATCGAAATGATAAATGGTTCTGGTTAAAGGAACAACAGGATGTGCAAATTAAATAATGACAGACCAGATTTTTTATGCTAACTCAAGGCTACTTCCATTAAAACTGTTTAGTCACTTTTGATGTGTAATCTGTTGTAATGAGAACAATCTCTGCATACTCAGGATCAATGCAAATATCAATGTATTCATTCAAGTACGTAATTCTAAACTTTTAAACACACTGTAAGGATCATGATCTGGGGATCTGGCATACTCAAAGTCCTCGGACTTGTTCAATCTGTTCATGACAAGGGATCATTTTCTTAACATTGATATTCTCTACATTTATAATGCCGAAATAATTCCAAAAACCTTACGTTAAAATTATATTTCATCCCCAGATGCTTAGGTGTGGTTTTATTACAGTTTTTCTTGATTGCTAACAAGCATCGGTCAATACTGAAACCACAATAACAAAACTCTTTACAGTGTGCATTACCAACATGCATTGTCGCAAAAGTTAATCTCACCCCCAAAACTCACTAAAACCACCAAAACATGCATGTTCAACCAAAACACTGGGAACAATCCTCACTCAGAAACACACATAATCACCCATAACACACTGACTTAAAAAACATTAACAACAGGGAGCATTACGTAAATGAGAGAACTTTCATCTTGTACGTTTAATTTTTATTTTTTTCACATAAATCAGTATTTGATCAAAAACATCTCACTTTATTCATTATTGTACTGTACAAGAATGAATTGGAAATGCAGCAAATAGAAGGTATATCCTTAATTGTTTGTATATCTTTACATATAGTAAATGATACTTTTGAATAATACAAAATAATACAAAATTCTAACAAAAAACAAATATCTCCGGCTGCAACAATAACAAACATCAGCAGGTATAATATAATCACTAGCCTCTCTGAATTGTAGGGGCCAATGAGTGCAAACCATCTTTGGACATTGCTGCACACATTGTGATGTTATCTCCTCTCTGGCTTGGGACATCCATGGTGGCTCTCACCAATCCCATTTCTTCCCCTGCGGTGTGCTTTTGCCCGGTTGAATCCAGCTTCATTCACAAATTTACATGCAGTTAGACTGGCTTCCAACTCCATTATTCTCTAAAATAACATGAAATCCACAGGTTTAGTTTTATTTATGTTATGTATACTTTATATTATGTATAGATGTGTATATACTCTGTTTGGTTATTGAACAGACATCTTACCTGAATATATTGATACTGGATTTCTTTCAAACGTTCACTGTTTCTCTCAAAGGATACATTGTACTACACTTGGGTCGGTTTTAGGAATATTTAATTATTATTATCATTTGCTAACAAATATTAAACATTTTCCTTATATTACAATCTGGTTATTGCAGAAATGAACAAGTTGCCATTCAGTTTTTAATGTGTTTTAACAGTTTTGAAAACAATGTTTAAGCATTTGAGAAATCCTGTGCTGTGTGTAAATATTTTTTTGTAGATAGTCGAGAGAAGAGTTCATGGATTTGGGAGAATGTGTTCATTGAATGCATTTTTTGTGAAGGCAATGAGAAATTATTCAGAGTTTGGTTTACATACATTTCCATTTTGCTGACTGTGCGAAGAGTTTTGTTAATGTAACTTCTGTATTGATCGATGCTTGTTAGTGATCGGAATAAACAGCCTGACAATCATTAGAAGACCATGTTGAATGGTGAACCTTACTTTTTGAGCGCCCTCTGTTGTTTGGTTTAAGAACTTTTAGTGTCAATTGACTTAAAGTTATATAATGGTTCCTCTATATTATCTATATTATCTGCAGAAAATATGGAGCTGTCGTATCTTATTGATTAAATCTGTCAAATCCTCAATGGAGTTTAGGGCGTAATTTGAGTTTAAAATGGGCTTTTTAGGGTTACATTTACAAACTTTCCATCGGGCACAGTGGATGTTTTTAATAATTAGACAGATAACGTATATATCGGAGGTAAATGACATCATTTCATTCGTCATTTTCCTTAATACTCAAAAAAGAGCTAGCGTATCAGGATTTCTGTGACACATGGAAACACCCTCAGAGAAAAGTGGTCAAGAGTTGCACAATAATCTATTTTGGGTCTCTGAGACTGTTCCGTTCATTTGTGTACGTTTTAAGGAACGTTTTTTTTTTGGCCTACAGTTGCTTTCGAGACGCCCTCTCTGTGTACTTGAACCCAATAGCATCCCCCTCTCACTTAAGCCACAAAAGCCGCGCTTGTAACCTGATTGGCTGCAGCAAAGTGCGTCTTTTCCGTTGTGAGTGGAGGGGTTTTAAATGGAGAGGATCACTGAAACGATACATAGAGAACTGTTACTCTTCGTTATCACTGCGTTCCCACCATTCAGAATGTCCACAGAAAACCTTTCAGGTGAGTTTTCAACGTAATTGTCATCATAATCGTATTGAAACCGTTATGTTTGAGTTTTCAATGCATTTTAGCGCTGTAGTTATAGATATTTAAAATATGTATTGATTCGAATTGTCTTACTTATCATCTTTTTTGTTTGTAATATGAAGACATTTTACTGTCAAATTAATTTAAATAGTAAGCAGCCTGATAAATTAATTTCCTAAACGAGTTCAAGATAATCTTTTACTGATTTATTCTGTAATCCAATTCTGTCATCAGACTTGGAGATGGAGCTAAATGATCTGCTCCAAGAGTTTGCTGACGTGGTTAATGAGTTGAGAGAGCCTTCCCAAAGCGTCCCGTACGCATACGAGCAACTCCTGTCCCAGGCCAAACGGCGCACGGGGCTGGGAGATGAAGGCTCGATGGTCAGCGACAGCGGCGTGGAGGACACTAGTGACTACAGTGAGTAGCCTCAGTTAGGCTGGCCTATTACTGTCATTGATAATGATTGTACCTACGCACAATATCGGGTGTAGATTTGTGAATGAGAGGAGAATGGTGTTTGTGCTTCAACGTGCCAACATTTAATTATTACATTTCTGCCCGGTGCTAGCATAAATTACCATGCGTATCGTAAAAATAATTACGTGAAAAAAGGAGTAAACACAAAATAAATCGATTTTTCACCCATTACCACGTTTTAATTTTGTTATTAATATTTAGTATTGCTCTGTCAGTTGTACAACAGATTTCAGTCAGTTTGTGGCCTAACCTCTTGCACTCCCTCTCCATCCATCCATCCATCCATCCATCCACCCCTCCCTCCTCCCCTCTTTTCAGGCAGCGAGGCGTCTTTGGGCAACAGTCTGAACACTAGTGAAGAGGAACTCCACACTGCAGGCGTCATAACGCCTAAGGGTAGGGAGAACTCTCACTACTACCGCATCCGCATCCACCGCAGCCTCTGAACTATCTGATCGCGCTAGAGATTTAGGAGGCAGTCCCTTGTCAGTTACCCGTCACTTGTACTTTCACACAGACAATTAAGGCGTTACCATAACACCTAGCTATTGAGTTTACACAACAAAGCTGGGCTACTGTGTCAGCGGAGCAGGTCTCCTGCTGGGCAATCTGCCCCCACCAGGGGCTGGAGGTAGGGGTTGTATGTGATGCTGGTCGGGGTGCTTAAGTCTGCAGTGTACCTCTGCTTGAAAAGAGACAGCGCGCAAGCTGTCAAAGCCCCCCGTGTGTGTTGTTCAAATGGGCCACATCTAATGCAGATGAGTGTGTAAGGTTAACAGTTATAACGTTAATGGAAATACCACAGCTGATTGAGGGGATGCCAGTCTGTTTGTCTTCATTCTACAGGCCCAAAGGACACTACTTAATGGGAAATGAATTGCAGAACTTTTAATATTTACTGTTGCTTCTTATAGAATATATCTTATACATTCCTGTTCAAAACCCCCAATTCCACCTTTGTTTACTTCAGTGTTAGGTTTCCATTTTAGTGACCTGGATGGTCAGTCTGTCCGTCCATGGATGTAATTGTGAGAGTAGTTTCGTGTCTCCAACCGCCATTTTAATAAGAGGCAGTGAATCTTATTTTCCATCTTTACCTTGGGGGTTTTGTCTTCACTCGTTCTGTGCATCCCAAATGGCACAGTATGCCATATAGTGCACTCACACCCCCCCAAAAATAGTGCACGACATAGTAGTTTACTGTGAGATTTGGGACAGCATTTTCCCCTCCTTATGTAATTCTGGGAGTTAGATCAAGTTTCCTGCATGGGTCCAAGGGAGGAAATGCCAATGAACTTAGCTCTGCTACTGTGTCTGTTTGCAGAAATGTTCCTTTCCACTACTCTTTATTCATCCTTTCTCACATTCCTGTCCTTTTCTCTTTCATTCTGCAGCTAGAATGGGAGACACAGACGACCTACAAAGATTCATCGACAGCTTGGACCAGGAACTCGCAGGTAATGCATCCAAGAATGGAAACATTTCATCACCTAAAAACAAAACAAAAATCTCACAGAATCTTCTTAAATAAAAAAGAATCTCCTCAGAACATATAAAAATGAAACCTTTCTCTCATAGTCATATAAGATCAAAGTCATTTCCTCACAAAATCATCTACTCACTAAAGAATGGTCCCACAATCTTGACATCTGTTTTAAATCACTTTACTTTGTATATATGTAGGACCTTATGCAACACTGTACATAGACTTATTTTTTTCCTCAGTTCTATTGTGTTACAGCCTGTTTGGCCTTGAATAGTATACATTTATTTCCATTGAGATGCTAACATGCAGAGCGGCTTCTAGCCGTAGCCCCTGCCGTGTCCCAAAAGATACAGTATTCCCTTTGTAGTGTACTTCTTTTGACTATAGCCCCGTGGGGCCCCATGAAGCCATTGGGTGCCATTTGGGACTGTCTGTGTGTCTCATCCCGGCAGTATCCAGCCTAATCTCAGAGCTCCTCTTGGGTGTAAATGCCATGTCTACAGGGCTCAGGTGGGCTATCTACACGCCCTCCAGTGATAATGGCCGTGTTAGCACTATCTGTAGAGAGGCTGTACTGTTTCAGTTAACACACAGAGAGGGAGACATTCATTCTCTTACACACACACACACACATACGCCTACTCACGCACAGACTGTGCTATCAGTGGGCCAGACACACAGAGAACTGCTGTTCCCCATGAATCAAAACTGCTCTCGGCATCTATGCCGTGGTCCTGAATGCTAATGACGGCGAGTTTGTGTCTGCGTGGTGTTGGATTTTTCCGTTAACCTGCTGCTGACCTGTCCCTACTTTATCGTCCCGACAGAGATGTGAGCGTACAGAACGAGAATGAGAGAGGCGGAGAGAAGTGAGGGCGATGAGGCCGAGACCACAACGAGAAAGAGAGAGGGAGAGAGAGAGAGAGAGATTGGTCCAGAGGCTGACTACTGCTGGGCACGCACCCACACCAACACGGCAGAGCTCGGATCCGTTAAGAGAAAGCCATCTCTTGTCCGGTCACTTGGAGGGAGCAAGGTTAAACATGAAGAATTAAAAGGGCATCTTATTCCGGTAGCTAAAACATTACTGGACCCTGGGCAGGGGCTACACGGCAACCCCTGAATCAGCCGCGGCCTTTAGAGAATGCCTGGTGGCACTGTATCAACTAAAGGAAGCTGTTCAGTAGACTAAAGTGTCTCTCTCGAATTGGAAAACTGAAATGTCACCCCTTTATCCACTGCAGTGCATTATTTCATCTTCTATAAAGGGAACCGGGTGCCCTTTTGTACTCAGAGATGAATACCGGAAGGAAACGGATCAGTTAGCAGTCGAGGCAACACAGTATCTTGTTATTAGGCGGAGCTGCATATTTGGGTTCCCGCCAGCCTGTGGTTTCTTGAAGGCAGGCCTTGTAACAGTGTTACCCCTCGTTCTCATCACATGGAAAATGGGTTGTAAAAAAAATGAATTACCAGACAGTGTCTCATATCCACCAAAATAAACTGTATGTTGTTTCTTACTCAGATTTGGTATTTCAGTCGATGCCCTTTTAATAAAGAATTTTTATGTCATGTGGAGTAATTGTAAAATGTATATTGTTAAAGTATGTACAGTATTATGAATGGCTATGCAACAAAAAGACATGTGCCCGTGCCTTTTATGTACATCGAAATGCACAGATGAATAAAGAAATGTATTTTTCAAATCCTTTGTTGTTGTGTAGATTTTTGAAGGTAGTGTCAAGGAAAACCGCTTTATTCTTCACAGATGACGATGATCCAGTTGGCGCAGACATCGTTTGATACAACGCCGCTCATTTCAACGTCACCCAAACCGCCGCAATTGCAGGGGTAACGGACTGAGGCTCGGTGAAAGAAGGGAACATCTCATGATAGTACCACCATCTTGAACATGGTAACCACCATGTTGCCATGTAAAGAACGGGTTCATACCTTCTCTTTCAGTCTTACTGGAGGATGATCAAACTGCCTCTGAAGCGTTCACCCAGCCCACACGCAGCCTGTGCCTTCACCTCCTGTACGTCCGGCTTACGTGCCAGGCGGCCCCTCATTCCTCGCTTAGTGCAGTGCTCCTGCTTGACGTAATGCACCAACTAGGCCGTAGTGTGCCGTTCGGGACGCACCCTCTGTGTGCATCTTGGCTTCCTGTATGACTCCTCTGATTGTGTTTTGAGTTTCACGTCTTCTGCCTACCAATCAGGAAACACGTCGAGCCCTGACGCTGCTCAGAGGACGTTTAAGGCGGGAAGTGCGTCAGTCCGGCCGAAGTCAAAACAATCGTGATTTAGTCTGTGTTTGTCATTGTTGTCTGAAGGGTCAGGGGTCTCGGGAGAAACGAGAACATTCTGCTCTCGCTAAGACATTAAAGTGGTGCCGACCAGTTGTGTGCCTTGGCCAAATTTGGGTGACCTCACAACCATAATGACATATTTCAAACCCATGTTAATAATGAAGTGGTGCAACGGTACCTTGATGAGTTTGCTTTCCCCTACCCTGTTCTGGTGGTGATTTGGTTTCATTTAGCTTACTGAAAATGCACACGCACACTTTTGTCGCTCTGGATAGGAGGGTCTGCTGAATGACTGAAGTGTTAATTGTAAGAACACAATAAATTGGAGGGAACAACGGAGTTATTCGCTGAAATACGTTCCACAAACAGCATTCTCACATGTATTGGCCAGCTAACTGACGCGTGTCCTGTGATCCTGCCGATATGCCTCCCGAAGCGCATCGGGGTGACAGGGGTGCAACAGCACAAGCTAAACACGACAAGGCCGCTCCTCCTCTTGGGAAATCCTCTCCATCACGGTTGACAAGTCAAAGGTGTACACCTACCGGAGTGCAGAGACCATTGACATGACCCTGGAGAACGCCCTGTTGCTTTCCACTAACATCAAGACGTTGACTCTCTCATGCATGTTCATGCTCTACAGCATTAGCTGAGTACAATCTCACCTCAGAACTGAACCTCTGTACCTTCAGCCAGAACTGCCCCTCTTGTACCTTCAGCCAGAACTGAACCTCTGTACCTTCAGCCAGAACTGCCCCTCTGTACCTTCAGCCAGAACCGCCCCACCGTACCTGTGCACCACACATCCCTATCCAAGGTCTCAGTTCTACCACTGGTCTCTTGGCCAGTCTCTAAGAGGGCAGCCCCAGCATAGGTTCTCCTCTGTCCTCGCACCCCAGTGGTGGAAAGGGCCCTTGAAGCTAGGACAGCAGAATCACGGCCCATTTGTAGTCCAACGTCTGAGTGAAGCCCCCTTACAAACATTTCCCCACTCTGGGAACCAGGGAGCTAATATTTATATTGGCTGCTGTCAATTGTGATGAATTCCTTTTCTCCAAATAGCTTTTTACAGTTAGAAGAATGGTGTAAAAATGAAATCCCTGACCTAAAAATTAGCTTTAGCTGAATGGATACCTTTAAATGTAAATATTTTGCTTCTTGATGAAAACAAAAAGCTAATATTCAGTGAATAAAAAAATGTGTTGGATGGAATCCCATTGCGCATACAGGACTCTACCTCGCCTATATAACTCAAGAAATCTCAGTTGACAAATTACTGACACACACATCTTTCAAACTGGTTTGAAATATGTTATTTTAGGCCTTAGTCACTAACTGGAGGATCCTGTGGTCACACCCTACTTGTACATGTTACAGTCACTAAAGCCGTGGGTTTAAACAGTTACTGTGCTAGATCAATCAGACACAAGGAGGCGGTCACTGATTCTACAGAAAACCAGATAATGAAATGTCATGAAACAACACACAAGTTTTTCAAACTGCTTACGGCTGTGACTCCAACGCGGGTACTGAACTGAACCATTGAACCGACGCCATTTTGTTTTCACATTGCGTCAGTTGTTGCATAGTGAGAAACCGGCCGCCCAAAGACAGGGTTGAAGGGACGTTCAACGCACAATGTCTTCTGTGTGTGTTTATGTTTCACTCAAGACACTTTGTCCCGGGAATTGTGTTCTGAACCCACGCCAATACTACTGCACAACCCCTCACCCCAGAGGCGGGTGTTTAAGGAAGAGTCCGCAAGAGGGGAGCAGACATTGGCCAAGTTGGGGGGGAGAAAGGGAGGAGAGAGATAGGCTGAAAAAACCCGAAACAATAGTGTCCACTGAAGAAACGTTTGGCTGTTCCAGTGTGGTCTGCCTGCTCCAGCCTGATGAAGGAGATGCGGTGACAGATTGAGGTCCCAAATGTGCAATGCGAACAAACCCTGGAGGTGAGCAAAATTGGCACCCTGTTCTATGAATAGTGGTATACGCTTGACCCAAACTATGGCTCATATCTGGGGTCTGGTCAAAAGTAGACCACTGTATAGGAAACTATTTGGGACAGGGTCCAGGGAGAGTAGAACAACACATTTGGCCTGGCGTCCACACAGGGCATTGTGGACTTTGCTTTGAAGTTTGGGTTTGGGACTGGGGAGGTAATTTCCTGTGCAGAGGGTGTGGGGCCTGAAAACGAGGAGCCGAAATTACGCAAAAAAAAAACAACGCAGAGAACAATGCAGCCAGTAGCACCAGTTTAGATTGAAAGTGTTAGGGTGAGTGTCTGGGGTGAGTGTCTCTCTCACTCAGCTATTCCTAAACTGAGTATTAAAAAGAAAAAAGAAGTGATACTTAACAGGGATTCCCCAGCATTGTGGTAACACTGTAAGCTTCTCAAAGATGGTGAGATACACATCAAATGGTCGGGACAATTACATGCTCAAAAACATGTCTTATCGATTGATGAATAAAGGGGGTTGAATGTGCCAGTGTAGGCCTGACACAACGTCATCATATCTCCGTTACTTATCAGCGTTAAAAACAATCAGGGCTGAGATGCTGTGATTTGGGTAATGATATTGCCTCGCTGAGAGGTAGGCTATGACTGCTGGAGCCAATCACCTCCAATATCACACGAGCTTGATGCGCCACATTCGTTGAGAAGGCTTGCCCTTGTGTTGTCGCCCTGCTAATTGGTCGGCTATCACCATGGAGGATTGTAATTGACTGTCGGTGAAAGTCAAGGGTCATATTGTCTGCAGTTAACATTGTTTGTCTAAATGACGGAGATGTGAACAATGAGGCCCGTCAATGTGTTAGCCAGTCAATTGAATTGAATTGATATTAGCGTCAGCACACAACGGTGCTCTTTAGAGCCGGGCAGTCTGGCTGATCCAAATGAATGATGGGAGATAAACACAAGCGTTTCACAGCAGTCATAAAAACACGGACAATATCAGTCGGTGGATTTGGGTGATTTACTTTGCCATAATCCAATAAAGAGGACATATCCTTCACAATATCAACATTCCTAAAATACATGAATGAATCCTAATTACGAAAATAAATATGCCAGGTATGAACAGGAGAATGGAGAAATTACTGACTACAGTAGTGTGTGTGCGTGTGTGTGTGTGTGTGTGTGTGTGTGTGTGTATGTGTGTGTGTATGTGTGTGTGTGTGTGGCTGCATGTGCGGCGTACACTAATGTACGTCTGGGACACAGTGTCCTGTCAGACCAGAACGATGGCAGTCACATCTAACAAAGCTCCCAGAGGGGATAACACAGTAGTGGCTTCCTAAATGACACACGCTTCCCTAATGCACTACCGTTGACCAGCCAGACCCGTACTACTCTGTTCATAGGGAATGCACTAAAAAGAGGGCATAGGGTGTTGTTTGGGACAGACCCCGGCTCTTTCTCACAGATGGAATAACACGGCATGCCTGGGTTACGTAATAGAACAGTGCCAGAGTTCTAGACTACTCCAGAGTTCCAGGTTCCGCCTCAGTGGTCTGTTGTAGTTGGAAAGCGAGGGAGCTGAAGGGACAAAAGGGGGAACTTGAACCTATAATAATTGGGGGATGTTGTAACATCAGAGCATTTTGTGCATTTATGACGCAGAAGTCATGTGTGCAATTCTTTTTCTAACATTGGCATGTGATGACAACCTCACATGACTGGCTCGATTCAATTAAACCCACTTTGCATTATTTAAGTTGTAGATCATTTTTCATCGGTCAAAATAACCAAGCCTGCTTTATGAGCCACCCTCATGGATCACATATGCTTCAAATTGACAGCATAGGGTGGATACTGTAAATATAGACAACGTGTAACCGTTAAAATGGCAGGTTTTAGTGATTCCTAGTAATGTTTCTGTTGTTTTAATTGTCTGACAAGTTCTGTAAAATGACTTGCCTCTTCCCTTTCACAGAGTGAAAATGTTTAGTCAAAGTGAGAAATGCATTGAGAATGTGGATGTGAGATTGTATTGGAGAGAAACACTATTTCCTCTTAAGAAGTCCCTCTCGAGTCCACATGACAGCACCACCCCACAGAGCATTCAGCACTGTGGAAATATTTTGGCCTTCCATTTCTATGCAAAGCCACTGATGGCTCCATAGGTAGCTGTGCTATTTAACCAGACTATTTCCTGCTGAGGTCTGTGTTCTCAGATCCTATTGTACTGAGACAGGAAACCAGTGGAATTCTTCACTCAGGGTTTCATTTCAATGGAATGTGAATGGTTTGTCCATCTACAAACTTTCATTGAGGCATTGCTTCATAAGTGATCTGGAATTTGCTGACATCATAACCCTAATCTCCCCCTGAAGCATATAGGGCAATTTCTAACACAATCCAACTCAATCGAATTAACAAAGTAACCACATGCAAAGATGTGCTTGTTAAAATCCTAGAGATCAACAGCCTAGTGGTTCGATGTTCGAATTCAAAGCCCCACAGCACAGCAATATCACTGAGCCCTGGAGTTCAAATTCTGATCTCGGCATATCGGCAGTTCCCAGGGGGTGCCGTAGAGAGCACGGCAAATTGATTTAGCACCTTCTGGGGTGGATATTTGAATCGACCGAACCTGCTGAGTTGCTGTGATGAACCAAGGCAATAATCCGAAATTGAACACCACAAATTTGGTAGGGAAGAAAAACACGGAAAAGTGTAAAATCCCAGGAAAACGTTTAATTCATCTATCTAACCAGATCGTTATGGATTGACTGACGTTCTGCTTGTTTATCTCGGTCAGGAGCCAAGGCAATAATCCCGAACTGAACACAACCTATCTGGGAGGGAAGATAAACAGGGCAGAAGTGGAAAATCTCAGGAAAACGTTTAATTTACCTAACTGGGTCATTATGGATTGACTGACGTTCTGCCTGTTTAACCCGCTCAGGAGCAGGAAAGGGATGAAATTCTTATGCACAGTGCTAACAACTAAATATTTTATAATAAATTCCGTCATTATTAAAGATCAAGTGTTGCAAGATGCCCACTTTTGGTTCGGGTTTGTTATTGGTTTCATTATGTTCATTTGTTCTGTCATTTAGTCCTTTAGATCTGCTGACTGACCTATGAGAGCCCATGCTGGACTGCCATCTGATGGTTGAAAAAAGCCAATGCATCAGTGACATATTCAGACGCACACGTAACATTATAGCTGCGCAATGTCTAGAACTGGGAAAAACAACATCCAAGAAGGGGAATTGAAATGGATTGATTCTAAAACTAAAGTAAAGTCTTGAAATAATTCCTGCTCCTGATATGAAGTAGTGGGTTTACATAGTAAATTATCAGCTCATTTCACTATGGGGAAAAATAATATTAATAATAAATAATATTTAAAAAATTCTGTGAATGCTGCATGGATTTTTTTTTAAACCACAACAAGATGATAATCAATGATCACAGACTTAAATTAAATATTCCAAAACCAGAATGGTTACTTCTAGATCTGCTTTTTTTCATAGAAAGTGAGCCAACCGTCTGCCACCTGTTGAACAACGACCACTCAGAACAACGACCCCTCCTAGCCCCCACCAAGATCCAAGGGACATCCCACAGACGGGGGGCCGCTGTGCAAAGAATGACTTCAGGTCTGCCGGTGGGCTGCAGTTCCGAGCCTGTTCGACTGACAGGTGTAGTCGGGGCCTACAGAACAAGAGGAAAGATCCTCCTGAGAGATTTACACTGCATCTACTGTAGGTCGTTACCTGTGTATCTGGCCTCATAGAGCCAGGCTTGCTTGCATCCTAAACGTCACCCTATTCCCTATGTAACACGCTACTTTCTTCATAACCCTACAGACCCTGGCGAAAAGGTCGGCGTACAGCATGCTGTTGCCGTGGAGGACGACGGGTGGGAGTGTACGTGAGCGTGTCTCCGTGGCCCCGGTGATTTCTCCAGGCCATCCATCTCACAGAGGCCACATCATTACAGAGATGACAGCTCGGCTGCTCCAGTCCGAAGAGTGGAGTTACTGATGCTGCTACTGCTGGCTCACTGGACTAGTGAAATACCATAATACACTACTGGACTGGAATATCATATAATGGACTGGACTGGAATATAATGAACTGTATAGGACTAGAATATCATATATTGAACTGGACTGGAATGTAATGAACTGTATGGGATTGGAATATCATATAATAAACTGAACTGGAATATAATGAACTGGACTTTGAACTGTACTGAATGTAGAATAATGAACTGTACTGAAGTGAAATATAGAATAACCTTTGCAGGGCTGTTATATAATAAACTGTACTGGCCTGGAATATCACTAACTACTGGACTGAATTATAAATGAATTTTGGAATAAAATGCATTGAAATGTAGTGCACTGGAATATGATAGAATGAACTAGACTGGTCTGGATTATAATAGAACAAACTATATATTCTACATGAATGTAATGTGCTGAACTGGACTGGAATATTACATAAGCAACTATACAGTTGCTTATGTATACCGCTAGTATAAAACACAATTTGGTCTGGAACCAGACTAGACTGAAAACTGGAGTCGTGTTCTTTCTCAGAACCAGCATGTCAACGTTAGTGCTCAGGAATATTGTCAAAATGGATAAACGTCTCAGTGATAAAGTTATTATTTGAGGTAATTGATCCTGATAAGTTTAAACCAGTTCTACCTTACAGGGTGTTATGTATCATCTGTCATTTAAATCCATGGACAGTAGATTTCCTCAGTATAATATAGTTGGGTGTGTTGTCATCCAGTCCAGTATAGTTCAATCCATTATACATGCTAACAAAAATGCCACTTTAAGGCAAAACTAAAGTACTCAGCATCGGTCCACGTTGGAGGTTCTCAATCCATAGGAGATATCAATCGGTCTGTGTGCACCTTACAAAAGCCAAGAGGTGTTCCAGCTACTAACACAATAGAAATGCATTAGCTTGAATAACATTATCATAGAAATACGTAGTTTAGCAGGGCACTTTGCAGTGAGAAAAGACTGTCTATTGCATTCACAAGTCACAATGAGATTGGAGGGATATAGTGAGTTTGTTTTGTTTATTAATAATTATCATATTACTTAAGTGTGCATGATAATGAATACATTCTATGGACTTAAACATATGTATATATATATATATATATATATATATATATATATATATATATGAATGTTAACAGGGGTGTCTTATTAAGTACATCTGTACAAGAGACTGTAAGGATAAATAGTAATTGTAATTCAACCAAAATAATTGCTATAGAGCCAAAGTTATTTATTATTTGGGATGTAAATAGATTTTTTTTAATGTTATTTACAAAGGTTCAAAATATGTTGGTCACAGACTTGTACACAGAACTGTTAAATGCCGAAGCTTGTTGCTGTGTGAAAACCTGGAAAATTTCAAAACCATCCGTTGCTGCAGTTGTTATAAAAACCTGTCTTTTTGGACCTGGAATGGTTATGCTGTTATGAAAATGTCCCAAATTATAACTATCTGTATTCTTGGCAATGTACATTGTACATTACTTCCAGCTGAGAATAACAGGCAAGTAATCGAACTGGCTGAGTTCATATCATATCTGTGCCCACATACAGTAATGGTACAGTGTAGATATGTTTATACACTTATATTTACATATACTCTCCTGCTGTTTCCAAAAAGGAATTGTCACCATTATCTTGTTTTCCTCAGCAGAACATCACAACATCCAAGCAAAAGTGGAAATAATTGAAAAGGACCCACTGTAGTTCTGAATATGGCACTTTCTGGGGAGACAGAATGGAAACTGAATGTGTGTGTGACGGACAGAGTTATAGGTAAAGAAAAAGGGAAAGACTGATGGAATGTTGGCTTCAGGGAGACAGAGTGAGGTGCAGATTGTGTCCTTGTTTATGTAAAGATACCAGAGAAAAGAAATTGAGGCACAGAGAGCGATGCAGAGAGACTGAGATGGAGCTTAGTGAGCGGTCCAGAGAGACAGATCGGGCAGAGAGCGGTCCAGAGAGACTGAGATGGGGCAGAGAGCGGTCCTGAGAGACTGAGATGGGGCAGAGAGAGCGGTCCAGAGAGACTGAGATGGGGCAGAGAGAGCGGTCCAGAGAGACTGAGATGGGGCAGAGAGAGCGGTCCAGAGAGACTGAGATGGGGCAGAGAGAGCGGTCCAGAGAGACTGAGATGGGGCAGAGAGCGGTCCAGAGAGACTGAGATGGGGCAGAGAGAGTGGTCCAGAGAGACTGAGATGGGGCAGAAAGCGGTCCAGAGAGACTGAGATGGGGCAGAGAGCGGTCCAGAGAGACTGAGATGGGGCAGTGAGAGTGGTCCAGAGAGACTGAGATGGGGCAGAAAGCGGTCCAGAGAGACTCAGATGGGGCAGAGAGAGCGGTCCAGAGGGATAGAGAGGTACAGAGCAGGGAGATGCATAGGGAGATCAATAACCCTGTTTCCAAAAACGTAAAATGCAAATATAAACAGAATGCAATAATTTGCAAATCATGTATCCCTATATTTAACTGAAAATAGAACAAAGGAAACATATCAAATATTCAGACAGAGAAATGTTTTGGTTTTCAGAAAAATACATGCCCATTTTGATTTTGATGCCAGCAACACGCTCCAAAAAGGTTGGGACAGGGGCATTTTTATCACTGTGTTGCATCACTTCTTTTAACAATACTCTGTAAGCGTTTGGGAGCTGAGGAGACCAATAGCTGTAGTTTTGAAAGTACAATGTTTTCCAGTTCTTGCTTGATATAGGATTATAGCTGCAGAGACTACTCAGGGTCTCCTTTGTCATATTTTTCGTCAGGTCTGGACTGCAGACAGGCCAGTTTAGCACCTAGACTCTTGCACTACAGAACCATGCTGTTATAATACATGCAGAATGTGGTTTGGCATTGTCCTTCCCTGAAAAAGACGTTGCCTAGATAGCAGCATATGCTGCTCCAAAACCTGTATATATTGTTCAGCATTAATTGTGCCTTCACAGATCTACCAGTCACCCATGCCATGTGCACTAATGCACCCCCATACACATATTGATTTGTCAGACCACAGGACAGTTTTCCACTTTGCCTAGGGTCAATCTAAAATGGACTCAGGCCCAGAGAAGGCGCTAACGGTTCTGGGTGTTGTTTAGGTTTGGTTTCATCTTTGCATGGTAGAGTTTAACTTATATTTTTGGATACAGTGATGTACAGTGTTCACAGAAAATGTTTCTCGTAAGGGGTCCTGAGTCCATGCAGTGACGTTTTAATGCTGTGCTGCCTGATGGCCTGAAGATCTCGGCCATCCAATATTGGTTTTCACCTTTTTCCCTTGCATACAGTGATTACTCCAGATTCTCTGAATCTTTTAATGATATTATGTACCGTAGATGATGAGATCCCCAAGACTGCAATCTTAGGATGTGATACGTTATTCTTGAATTGTGGCACTATTTGCCTGCACTGTCTTTCACAGAGTGGTGAACCCCTCCCCAGCTTAACTTCTGACAGACTCAATCTCTCTGTAATTAACTTTTAATAACCAACCATGTTACTGACATGTTGCCAATTGACCAAGTGAGTTGTGTGATATTCCACCAGGTTTAGTTTTTTAGCATTACACAGCTTTTCAAAATCATTTGGTGCCTCTGTCCCAGCTTTTTTTAAACGTGTTTGGCATCAACTTTTCCAAGTTTTCCAAGAAACAATGACATTTCTCAGTTACAACAGCTGCTATGCTGTTTTAATACTATTTTCTATTGAAAATAGAGTTTAAATGATTTAAATATCATTGTATTCTGTTTTTCTTTACATTTTACACAGCAACCCAACTTTTTTGGAAACGGGACAGTAGAAAAAGAGAGGTTCCCTTAGGAAGCTAGCAGTTTGCCATAACAGAGCATCGACAAACAGCTGTCTGTCTGTATTTGTCTGCGTCCACCCGACTGTTTCTCCAGACCCAAAGCCTGCAACCAATAATGGATGTGCTAAATTACACAGCACCACCCGTAGAGAGATTGAGAAATGAGTGCAGGTGTGAGAGGAGAGGTGTGTGTCGGTCCAGCTTTCTTTTTGTAAACATCTCTCAAAACTGCACTCATCCCAATATCTCCCTCCTGTTGGTGCTGTGTAATTTGGGTCATCATTTTCAGGTGCTTCTGCTCTGGAGAAAGAGCCATTTTTCATCTTCAAGCATGCTGAAACCAAGACAAGTAACAAGGACTACTGTAACAATGTATGTTGACCCAACACCACTACAAAACGGACCTAGAACCTGTTATAAAGTCTAAGGCTGGTTTCCTGGGCAAATTGTCCAGGAGTTTTTACATTGTTTTTAGTCCAGAACAAGCAGTAAGCCTATACCTGAACATGCGTAGATTCAGGCGCAGTGATTATCCCAGTGATTCTGTAGACTGACCGTATGAATGGAGTCTGCTTACATTAGAACGCAGCAGAGCAGTCCAGATGCTTTTGTAAGGCTCTGTGAGTCCCTGTATGGCGTCAGACGGCTGATGATTAACAAAGACAGTGGCTGTAGATCTTCATCACTGTGTCCATATTAGAACAGCTCAGGGTCAGGAGGAAGCGCTAACTGCTTGTGACTCTGACACAGTCTAAATATGGATGCCATAAATAATTCCTGTATTCCAAAGGACACTATATTAACTACATAGCACACTACTTTTACTATAACCACAGGTACGCCCTGGTTTAAGATAGTGTACACTATATCAGAGGTTCTCAAACCTAGTCTCAGAGACGTACAGATGTGTCCCACGTTTGCAGTGGTTCGGAATAGGGTTTGGAGATGGTCAATTGGTTAACTGGTTACTGACTGGACATTGTCATCTTTGCCCCAAATTTTTTTTTCCCTCGTATGAAGCTGTTGCTGTCTCAGATTGACAAGTGAAAGGTTTTATCCTGGATGAAAGGAGGCAGTTACCATCAACGTGTAATTCTGCTCCTTTATCCGTGTCGTCATTCACATCAGTAGCACACAGCACTGTACCTTCACACCTGTTTCTATCAGTCCGAAGGATAAATCTATGTGGCTACAACACAAGCTTTCTTGCAACACGTTTTTTGCCCGTTTCTACCGTGGCATGAGAGAGTGGAGAGAATGATGGAGCAAGGAAGCACAAGAGAGAACACATAGATGAAAAAGTCCTGACTGTGTTACCCCGCCAACTATTTTCATTCCAAATAGAAGCGTTTACATTTTCCATAAAAAAATGTAAAATGAAATTCAGCACAAGAAAAAAGATTTAGGGAAACACCTCTTCTCCATTTTTATGGTTTTAATTTGGCACATGGCACAATCAGCATGTATGCATCTGGTATACATAAATAAATATTAAATATATTGATACATAAATATACATATAGAGCTCGTAAAAAGACACCAAAACGGGTTGTTTGTTCTGCTTCTTGATATTCCCAATGACTAAGACATCTTGCAAACTGAAATGGCCCTCTTGTCGTTATGGTGCTTCTCTCAGGTTGATAATAACAGTCGGAGTAGTTTGCTAACAGTAGTTAACACTGCGCTGCTTTAGTTGACTTTTAGAGTACATACATCAGAATGATATCTTTCTGTATAAGCCCTATACATATATGCATGTATGCCCATATTTATATATATATATATATATATTCAAAGAAACACAAGTGTGCACTGATATAGTTTACTCAGTGCAAACAGGCCACTGTCTGCTTTTCAAGAGGAACTTTTACAAAGTATATGGAATCATGTCAGTAAGTTCAGTTGAATCTTTAGCTATTTTTTTCTCTTACACGTAAAATAATATATTTATTTTGTAATCTTTAAGCAAAATTAGACATAGAACTTTTTTTTTTAAATAACAAAAGTGCTATTTCGCAAGGACATACACCCAGAGAGAGAGAGAGACGTAGCTGCTGTGTGAACAACACTGGTGGAACAAAACCAAATGACAAAATGAGAAAGAAGCCCCGCCCCGGAATCCCCAACCCGCCACATAAAACGCAAAAACAGGTGCAAGCACGCACACGCCAGCACGCACGCCAACACACACACATACACACATGCGCGCACGCACACACCTGCACGCAAACACACGCACGCACACAACCGTGTTATTATACACAACATTACACAGGTGCTCTGAGCAGTGTGTGTGTGTGTGTGTGTGTGTGTGTGTGAGTGTGTGTGTGTATGTGTATGTGTATGTGTATGTGTGTGTGTGTGTGTGTGTGTGTGTGTGTGTGTGTGTGTGTGTGCGGAAGCACACACTTTGTGGAGCAGAGATAAGATCAGGTCATTTAACAGATAAATTGTTTGTAAAAGATGCACTTTTTTTCCCTTAACAAAACAATCACAGTAACATAGTCTTCATGTCTGTGTTCTGATCTGGGATGTCGGAGTCTGTGTCAGACAACTCATCTCTATCAGGGCTAGAAAAGAGAACCCCGCTTCTGTGGCTTTGTGTCGGTACGCGACAGAGAAACGAGTCGCACCAAGCTTCTTAAAATCTCCAAGCACTGCAGTAAATATCCTCTTGGTGCCAGTTCAGTTCACAATTCAGTCACACGTGTCTTTGAGTCACGTCAAAATGTCACAAACTCCACAAGGAATAGTCTCTGTGAACAATAGAAATGAAGAGAGAGAAAAAAAATCCTCTGAACAAAACAAGCTTTTGTAAGGCATCGAAACAACACAAAAAATGTCCACAAAAACCCATTATGCGGATAAGGTGGTAGAGGCCATTGTTTGAAATATGTCTGTTCTGTCTTCCCCAGGAGAGACGAAGATGGGAAAGAAAAAGCACTTTTCTCGGTGTGTTTGTATGAATCCAAGTAGTAAGTGTTGATAATCTCCCCCGTCAGTCTGTTTAAAAAGGCTTTTAAAATGATTATAAAAAAAAAACACTGCAGAAAGGACCCCTCCTTCCCAAGCCCTGGACCGTCTAGGGAGGGAGGGAAGAATAGCAGTTTGATTTTGGCAGCTCTGCACATCTTCACAACCACACAGGCAGCAGAGAGCTCTCCTCTCCTCAACAACTCCGCGCCCTCTTCTCTGTAGCAAAAGTCTAGTTAAATTTCTACTCTTTAATCCCACCACTCATTCGTTCCTACTCTTCCCCATTCCCCATTCCCCTTTCCCTGTAATATTTATAAAACAGAATCCTCTTCCACTCCTTCATCCCCGTCTCCTGCTCCACCACCTTGCTCTCCTCCTTAAAGCTATACCCGGGTGGTGGAGTGGGAGTGGGGCAGGCCAGTGGAGTTGAAGCCGGCGGTGAAAGTGTTGTACGGGTGAAGGTTAGGGACCCCCACCAGGGAGTTGGGGATCATGGTGATGGTGTTTGGGGTCATCAGAGGAATGTCGTCCGGTGACCTCCGCAACGTCAGGGTGTAGTCGGGCAGCGAGGCCAGGCGGAGACCCCCGTCGTTCCCCGGGTTCCCCACCCCCATGGCCTCGCACTCATGATGCGTCTGGTTCATCTGCAGGGACATGATCTCCTCCTCGTTCGGACCCTGGTGGTGGCCCATGTCGTTGGACGTGGCCTGGCTGTGGTGGGTCTGAGGGCTGGCCTGGCCGTTGTGGCCCCCCGACGCCTCGCGGCGTTTGTCCTTGCGGTAGTAGAGGGCGGCGAACGCCAGAACGTTGAGGAAGAGTAGCGAGGCGCCCACAGCGATGGTGACACTCAGCTCCGTGGAGTAGTCCCGGGGATTCTCCACGACCAGAGGACCTGTCTCCTCCTCTCCGTTCCATGCTTCGTTTTCCTCGTTGTTGTAGGCAGGGGACATCGGGGGCCGTTTGGTGTTGAAGGGCCACGTCTTCTTGGTGGACAGGGAGTTCTGGGTCGTCTCAGAAGGGGGGACCTTTAAATCAAAAGCATTGTTTGTATTTCATTTATTTAACGTTTAAAAGTTGTCTATTTAAGTCGTTTCTAGAGAGACTTAACATTGATACTATTGTTAATAAGGTAAGACAAATCCATTGACGTATCGACATTATATTGGTTCCACCACCACGGCACAGTGGTAAGTAAAATTCAAGAGAGATGAATATCTAAGCAGATGACTAAAAGAGGATGTGCCAGCTGTACCTTGGTATTGGTGGATGTGCAGTGGAACATGTCGTGGAGCGGGTAGTGTACATTGGTGGTAGTGGATGTGTAGTGGATAATGTCGTGGAGCGGGTAGTGTACATTGGTGGTGGTGGATGTGCAGTGGATCATGTCGTGGAGTGGGTAGTGTA
>JACXGJ010006664.1:0-33469 GCA_016801105.1 Esox niger
CACACACACCTGTTTACAAAAAAGTTGTGACTACGTTCAGCAAGACGATGCCAAACCACATTCTTCATGTATTACAACAGCATGGCACCGTAGTAAAAGAGTCAGGGTGCTAAACTGGCCTGCCTGCAGTCCAGGCCTGTCACCCATTGAACATTTGGTGCATTATGAAACAAAAAACTGGAAACAGGAGACCCCAAAAATGTTATGCAGCTGTAATCCTATATCAAGCCTAAACGGAGAAAATGTTACTTTTAAAATTACAGCAATTGGACTCATCAGTTCACAAATGCTTACAGAGTATTGTTAAAATAGGTGAGGCAACATTAGGCACATCCACAGGTAAGGCTCAACCTGTTCAGAGGACATGCCCCTTTGCTATACAGTGAGGGGGAAAAGTATTTGATCCCCTGCTGATTATGTATGTTTGCCAACTGACAAAGCAATTATCAGTCTCTAATTTTAATGGTAGGTTTATTTGAACAGTGAGAAGGCAAAATAACAACAATTTAAAAAATGTTATGAATTGATTTGCATTTTAATGAGGGATAAGTATTTGATCCCATCTCAATCAGAAAGATTTCTGGCTCCCAGGTGTTTTTATACAGGTATCGAGCTGAGATTAGGAGCACACTCATAAAGGTAGTGCTCCTAATCTCAGCTTGTTACCTGTATAAAAGACACATGTCCACAGAAGCAATCAATCAGATTCCAAACTGTCCACCATGGCCAAGAACAAAGTGCTGTCCAATGATGTCAGGTACAAGACTGTAGACCTACTCAAGGCTGGAATGGGCTACAAGACCATGTTGGTGCGATTTGCAAATGGAAGAAACACAAAAGAACTCCCTCGGTCTGAGGCTCCATGCAGGATCTCACCTCGGGGGGTTGCAAGGATCATGAGAATGTTGAGGAATCAGCCCAGAACTACATGGGAGGATCTTGTCAATGATCTCAAAGCAGCTGGGACCATAGTCGCTAAGAAAACAATGGGTAACATTACGCTGTGAAGGACTGAAATCCTGCAGCACCCGCAAGGTCCCCCTGCTCAAGAAAGCACAGGTACAGGCCCGTCGGACGTTTGTCAATGAACACCTGAATGATTCAGAGAACTGGGTGAAAGTGGTGTGGTCACATCAGACCAAAATCAAGCTTTCTGGCATCAACTCAACTCGCTGTGTTTGGAGGAGGAGGAATGCTGCCTATGACCCCAAGAAACATGGAGGTGGAAATATTATGCTTTGGGGATGTTCTGCTAAGGGGACAGGACAACTTCACAGCATTGAAAGAGCACGTTCCCTCAGCCAGGGCATTTAAAATGGGTCATGGATGGGTATTCCAGCATGACAATGACCCAAAACACACAGCCAAGGCAACAAAGGAATGGCTCAAGAAGAAAGTGTGTCCTAGCCAGTCTCCAGACCTTAATCCCATAGAACATCTGTGGAGGGAGCTGAAGGTTCGAGTTGCCAAACATCAGCCTCGAAAACTTAATGACTTGGAGAAGCAAAGATCAGTGGAAGAAGCAAGATCAAAAGGAGAAAAGAACTGTACCGTGGCACATCTTGGACATTTAATAATGTAATGTGGAGCCTGGTGTGTTTTTTTTGTAAATATGGCATAACTTTGTCACTTAATACATTGTATCCTGTAATTTTTTCTTGTAACTGAAAAAAAAACGTAACAAAGTATCTTAAAAAGCAAAGATGAGTGGGACAAAATCTCTCCAACTACAAGAAAATGTCTGACCTCTGATTGCCAACAAGTATATTGCCACCAAGTACTAAGTCATGTTTTGCAGAGTGGTCGAATACATATTTCCCTCATTAAAATACAAATCAATTTATAACATTTTTGACATGCATTTTCCTGGATTATTTTGTTATTCTGTCTATCACTGTTCAAATAAACCCACCATTAAAAGTATTGACTCGTAATTTCTTTGTCAGTGGGCAAATATACAAAATCAGCAGGGGATCAAATACTTTTTTCTCCTCACTGTATAGTGCCCTGTCCAGTTGACATGTGCCCTTGTGCCTTGGTGACGTGTGTCGTGCACACGGACGGGCATGCGTCGGACGTCATTTTTCTACAGTCACTCACTTCAATGGGCATATGTTGACATTTTTTTTTATGTGCGTCACTCCAAGATATTGTTTGTTTTCAGATTCAGCACATGCCCCTCGGAAGGGCTGGGCACGGTACTGTGCAACATAATGGTAAACATAACCCTGTCTCCACGATTTTTAAACGTGGTGATGGCATCAAATTCCAAAATAATAAAAGTTCTGTTACAAGATTTGAAATGTGCTATTTTCAATTAAATATAGGGATAAATGTAACATTTAAACACAAACTCAAAATTAAAATGGCTATGGGTTTGGGTGTTTTTCAAAAAGACTAAACGAGAACTCAATCACTCAAAAATCATGAAAGACTGTCATGTACAGTGTTGACATTAGTTCTGTGTGTTCGGTAAAGGACAACGCATGCTACTCTGTTTTGACCTAGTGACAGCTTTCCAAGCTTTCATCATTTGCGTGATCGGTAAAGAATGCTGTAATGTATTTCCTTCATTATGGTGATTATTCTTGGCTGACCAGGCCGTTTGCTGATCTCACTAGTGGCTCCCTTCTTCAAATTCAAATTTCCAATATCTGTTTTTATTGAATTTTGAATTCCCCTATGCTGCAATACTTACTGTTGTCCTTGGTCATAACACAAAAACATCTAAAAAAGGGGGAACAAGTTTGCTTTTATTTTAATATTACAAATGAAATATAAATATTTAACATTTTACATTTAAATGGATAGTCCAAACAAATTCATAGGTGGCACATTGGTTTCCTTACGCTGTAAGCAGTCAATGGACGGAGTTTGCCAGGAATCCATACTTTGGTTTAGTTTGCCATGTTTTCCAAATGCTACCCTTTTAGCACAAATCTTACAGCCTACAGACCCATAAAACTCTCTCACACATCCTATCTAAAAGCATCTAAAATGTACTGTAAAGCTAAATAAATTACCTTATACACCGATCAGCCTTAACATTATGACCACCTGCCTAATATTGTTCAGGCAGGGGTCAGCACAGGCACCCTGACTGGTATGCGGCTACGCAGCCCGATACGCAACAAACCGCGATGCACTGTGTGTTCTGACACCTTTCTATCAGTACCAGCATTAACTTTTTCAGCAATTTGAGCTAAAGAAGCTTATCTGTTGGATCGAACCACACTGGCCAGCCTTCGCTCCCCATATACATCAGTTAGCCGGGGCCGGCCATGACCCTATCGCCGGTTCACAGCTTTTCCCTCCTTGGACAACTTTAGATCGCTACTGACCACCTTACCGGGAAAACCCAACAAGGGCTGCTCTAACTCAGTTGTCTAGTCATCACAATTTGTCCCTTGTCAAAGTCGCTCAGCCCATTTTTCCTGCTTCTAACACATTAACTTTGAAGACAGAATGTTTACTTGTTGTTAATATATCCCAACTGCTGAAAGGTGCCATGATGAGATAATCAGTGTTATTCACTTCACCTGTCAGTGGTCATAATGTTATGGCTGATGTATGTGGATGGTAATAGAATGCCACAAATTACTTATAATTTCTTGTACATAATATTCTAATGATTGATTCTTTGTTGAGCTTAACCCAAGCAATAAAAGGAACCAGGCAAGCCGAGTTCAGCCAGCCCACGATTAAGAGATGATGTTTCCCTCCCTGGATTTGAACCAGCGTTTCCCATGTGACAGACAGTCTTTCACCACTACAACACTAAGCCTTACATGTGTCGAGATGTGATCTCGGTATACTTCTGCATTGTTCAGCCAGTTAGTCAAAACTCCACACACCTTGAAAGTAGTTCCCTACTGTAGCTAACATCCAAACCAACACTTTTAACAGGGTGGCTATGCTATGACTCCAATCACTTCATGGTTGTTTTTTTGCTATAGAAAACAATGACAGGTTAATAGCAACCACTACTCTATGTGAACTACAAGGAAATCGAAAGCATTGGCTAAATCTCAATATTGCATAATATGTATTACAATAATGTACTTCGCGAATGATGGCGAAGTAAATACTGTTAAAAGCTAGTATGCCAGTATTGGGACAAACAGGAACATAGTACCTCGTCAGAAAATTGCGTCCCAACATCAGGTTGCGGCGACATTTTGTCATGCGTTAACATCACACCAAGTTTGAACAATTAGCTAGACCCCATTAGTCATTGTGTAAAGTTTTACTTCCACCCCAAATAGCATCTATGAACTGCATGTCTTTTACCACTGGCTGTTTTAAAAGCTAATTAGCCAGTAATTGGCCTATGAGTATCTACTTACTACTTGGAATTGTCCGAAACAAGAACTGAGCAATTTCTAGCGAGACTGAAGATGAACTTTACACTGCTAAAACAATTTTCTTTCCTCGCACAACAATGGTTGTTTTTTTTCATTCATGAATGACAATGATAAAGTAACTATCAATATAGATGACGATAACTGACATTTTTGAAAAGTGATAAGACGAGAGAATTGTGGAAATCCCTCCTCTTTAAGTGTGCAAAAGGGTTGTGGTCTATATTTCCCCAAAAAGTATGCACGTATACGTACTTCAATAACCCAGCAGAAAAGTCACAAAATAACTGTAAACAGTTTTATTTTAGGCTTACTATAACATAGCTACTGAACTTGTAGCCAGCAAGGTAATTGCCTATCCTGAACAAATCATAATGCCTACTTTGTTCTGTCCATGGTGAGGACCAAATACTGGTTGCCAGCATCAGTGGTTCCCAACTACAAGTACCCCCAATAGTATACATTTCCATTGTAACCCCAGCCAAGTACAGCTAATTTAACATGTCAACTATTTATCAGGCGCTCATTGAGTTGAATTGGGTGTGCTTCAGGGGTAAAACAAAAATGTGTGCTGGGTTATTCAAGGAGCGGAGCTAGGAACCACTGCCCTACATGGCAGTCCGCGTCTCTTACCACTGTGCTATTTAACAAGGGGTAGACAGTCAGTCAGTCAATCACTCAGTAAGAGATATTCACTCTTCTTGTTTTAACATAGAGAACATAGAACACACCTAGTCATTCACAGGTTTTTTATTTTCCACACTGTAGAATAATAGAAGAGATCCAATCTATGAAATTACCCATATGGAATCATATAGTAACCAAAAAAGTATTAAACTTATCAAACTACATTCAGTATTTTAGATTCTTCAAAGTAGCCACCCTTTGCATTGATTACTGCTTTGTACACTTGGCATTTTCTCAACCAGTTTCATGAGGTATTCACCTGGAAAGCTGTGCCAACAGTCTTGAAACAGTTCCTACATATGCCAAGCACTTGTTGTTTGCTTTTTCTTCCCTCTGCAGTCCAACTCATCCCAAACCATCTCAATAGGGTTGAGGTTGGGTGACTGTTGAGGCCAGGTCGGCTGATACTGCACAATTACTCTATTCCTTGGTCATATAGCCCATATGGATAAATTAGCCCGTAGATTTTTGGAGAGTTTTTGAGTTTTTGGACAGTCATTGTCCTGTTGAAAAACAAATCATAATCCCACAAAGTGCAAACCAGATGGGCTGGTGTATCCTGAATGCTGTGGTAGCCATGCTGGTTGAGTGTGCCTTGAATTCTAAATCACAGGGATACCATCAAAGTACCCCCACACCATCACACCTCCTCCTCCATGCTTCATGGTTGGAACCACACATGCAGGGATCATCCATTCACACACTCTGCATCTTACAAAGACTCAGCGGTTGGCACCAAAAGGACAAATTTCCACTGGTTTAACATCCATTTCAAGTGTTTATAGGTCCAAGCACGTCTTCTCATTGGGGTCCTTTAGTATTGGTTTCTTTGCAGCAATTCCACCAGAAAGGCCTGATTCACGCAGTTTCCTCTGAACAGTTGATGTTGAGATAAGTCTGTTACTTGGACTCTGTGAAGCATTTATTTGGGCTGCAAACAGAGGTGCAGTTAACTGGTGATTTCTGAGGCTGGTTACTCTACTGAACGTATACTCTGCAGCAGCGTTAACTCTGGCTCATCCTCTCTTGTAGCAGTTCTCATGGGAGACAGTTTCATCATGGCCCTTGACGGTTTTTGCAACTACACTGTACAACAATTCCACAAAATCTTGCAGATTAACCTACCTTTGTTTTGGTTACTACATGATTCCATGTGTGTTATTTCTTTGTGATAAAGTAACTATCAATATAGATGACGATAACTGACATTTTTGTCAAGTGATAAGACGAGAGAATTGTGGAAATCCCTCCTCTTTAAGTGTGCAAAAGGGTTGTGGTCTATATTTCCCCAAAAAGTATGCCTTCACAATTTTTTAGCAATGTACTCAATTGTAAAACTGAAGAAATACACTTGAATGAGTAGGTGTCCAAACTTTTGCCTGATACTGTAAATGTTGTAATGTGACTGAACTAAAAAGGTTTGTGACAGGATACTGCTGATCGTTTCTATTAATAGATCACCTATGTTCAACCTAGAAGGTTGTTGAGGTAAATGAACTACATGCGATGACGCACACGTGGTTCTGCTGTGGTTGAGGATTTTAAGAATATTGTGGTAATTGTACTCAAAAACAAAATCTTTTTTAAATGACTGAATGTTTTGGTTCAATGTGAAGATGTGAGAATCGCCCATGTTGTCCCAACATGTGTAATATTAAACTACATTTGAAAGGGATACACACACCATGTCCTTGCACAATACAACACACAAAAAACCGACACCACGGAAATCAATCACAGCAGCCCAAAACCAAACCAACCGAGTGTGTGTCATGTCATACCACACCATGACAGACAGAAGCTCTGCAAATTACATGGAAAGTGTCTAGCAGAACAGTCATTAGAGACGGTGCTAGGGAAGGAATGAAGGGAGGGAGGGAGGACGAGAGGGGTGCGGGAGACTCAGACAAATGGTCATCTGACCTAGTTACTGAGTGGTGTGGTCTGCTGACAGAGAGGCTTGAAATAAAACCCAGACGCACACTCATACAGTTGAAAAACAGTACACAGATTACAACTGAGACGGAGAGCGTGTGTGAGAGAGAGAATAAAGGACAGAATGGAGAGAAAGATCTAGAAATTTGAGGACAGAAAAAAGGTCAAAAGACATTGGCAAAAACAGAGACTGGAGGAGAATAGAGGAAGTTTAGATGAAATAGAGAGAAGACTAAAGAGAGCTGAAAATGGGAGAGAAATAAGGAGAGGGCTGGGACATCACTTGATCCTACTACCGGCTACTTAGTTCAGTGAGCCAAGCTGTTTACTCTCAGCGGAGCACGTGACAAGAGTCCACACGCTAGGCCAGTTTCTCTCCCCACCCCTCCAAATACACTACGCTTACTGCTACAGCTTGCCAGGAAAATCCCATTGAGTCGTCGTAAGTTGGTAAATTTTTATCTTTCTTTTTCCTTCTGCCTTTTATCATGCTCTACTTGTTCTCATGTTTTGTGTGTGTGTGTGTGTGTGTGTGCGTGCGTGCGTGTATTCATTAGCACTCCTTGTCTCTAACACACCAGACTGGGTCCCCCAACACATCACCACGGCAACAGCTGCCGCCCATCACCGTTACTGTGGCAACCACATCCACGAGGGTTCTTGCGATAGAATGGGTGCGTGACGGTAGGTGACGAGGGATCTGATAGGGCAGTGTAAAAGGTGTACATCCATCTAAAGGAGTGGCATTGTTAGCTGTTCTCCCGCCTACTGCTCTAGCTCTCCCCCTCTCCCTCCATTTCTCCTTCCATCCCCCAGCTTCGATATATCTCACACCCCTTTTCTCCCTGGACACCCAACCCCCACGCCACTTGCCATGGCAGAGGATTCCTGTCGTCAGCCTGCCCTCCCTAATATCCTGGTCTCAATGACCGGCACGTCTCTGGAGATGCCGTCCATGGCACAAACTGCAGTGTCTGTCTTTGTAAAAGGCTTGGCCGTCATAGTTGTCATATGTTCTCAACAGTTCCCCTGTTAATATGAGCAATGCGCGTGGTGTGTATTCCAAATCATGCAAACTTTATGCATAATCCCCCAGACACACACATGGTTAAGGACATCATGCCGTTTGCTGACCAATATTCCTCTGGTCTCTATGGTTACAAAGCATTCAAAAGGGCAGCCCCGGGGGTGGAGGAGAGGGCGAGAGGTGTTAGGAGGCAATGACAAGAAAAGAGGTGAACATGTGAGAAAAGACAGACAAAAGCATATAGAGAGTGATAGAAACAGAGAAGTATTAGGAGGCGTAGGTAGAGACAGCATCCCTTGTCTCTACCCCCCTTCACTGCGGCGGAGATGGCGTTCTTCTCCAACCCTTCTCTGAGCATGTGCAAGGACAGAGCCAGCGGGAGAGCAGCGTGTGCCTCTCAGGCTGCTTCGAGGAAGAGGGCAACGGCAGATAGAGGCGGTACCAAGCGAGGGAGGAAGGGGTGACGTCATCAAGCTTGCATTAGCCATGTGCTCTGAGCTCACGTGGCCCAGCACCCAGCAAATGAGTAGAATGGAGAGAACAAGGAGATTGCAGCGTAACTAGGCAATGAACGCTGCATTTTCCTTTCATTTTGGTTGTTCCTTTTGCAGTGTATACTGTAATTTTGAGTCATCCTAATGTTTTTTTCATATGAAAAATGCAGCAACCCCAAATTAGGCACAAAAAATCCATTGCACACACACACACACACACACACACACACACACACACACACAGCATACCTGGATGTAACGCAGGGCGCTGCGTAGAACACTGAGGTTAGAGGTTTTTTTCTCATCTACATTTGGAACATTCTTCTTCAGCGTATCAAAACATTCCTTCAGGTGAGCTCTTCGGTTCTTCTCGAGTTTGTTGTGGACCTCTCTGGTCCCAGCACTGAAAAACATAGATTACAACATCTGTATAAAAAAACTGACTTCACTAACAACCCTGCAGATTATACTATGCGCCAAACTCACACTGCATGTTCAGCTGAATGTTCTCATCTTTGAACAGTGTTCCGCTGTTGATTGACTGATGTACAAATGAACTGGCATCTTAGATAAATACTGATTATTATGCCCAATCCACCCCTAAGCCCAACACCCTATGCACTAAGATCTGAGAGATTTTACCAGTTTATGCAAAATGGTAACAGTTCAACATTGACATCTGATGGGCTAGGTGTAAGATTAACCCAATCAAATCCTCTCAGAATTCCAGCAGTGTCTGATTTAGGATTTGACCTCCCTCTCTCACCCTCCAGGTCGCCTTTTTCCATCCAAGCTTCTTATGTCATCCACAATGGTTCCATTTGGGCGTTGCTGAGCAGGCATTGTTTGTTGTGGGAGCAGGGCATGCTGGGTCGCAGCGGTGGTAATAATGGAGGTCGGGTACGGAATCTGAATTGGAGGTTGCAATTGGTTGGGGCTTCCACTCATCTGTGAGGTCACCGAGTTAGGCTCTGCCTTCACCTGGGCTATCAGCTGGCGTTGGGTTGGCTGCAGCTGCCGAGAAGGGGAGGAGGCTCCCTTTATCACCTGGGAACCTCCGAGGTGAAGTGAGGTTACCGTGGCAGTGATCGGCGAAGTGACTGGGAGATGCGGTACCGAGGGTGTAGCCGTGACAACAGGTACCATGGGGATGACAGCGATGGAGACTGGGGGAGGGGGGTGAGCAGTAGAAGGGGGGAGAGTGGGTGGAGAAAGGGGCAGCTGCTGAAGACCCTGCAATGACTCATTCCCCAAGGTGACACGGCTGAATCTGATTGGCTGGTCTGAACACGTCAGGACCTCTTGTCGTCTGGAGTCCACCTCCCGACTGTGTAGCTCTGCCTTTTCCCTGCAATGATCCTGCTCTGTGGAAAAGGGAAGAGAATGACAGAAATATGATAGTCACAAATGTTGGGACATAATGGATATCTTCTAAAATTGTAGAAAAATGTTTTACAGAAAGAAAACTGGAAGTGTTGAACACACAAAGCGAACGCCCCCACTCACACACACATGATGTCATCCTACAGGTAGACAGACTGATGGGCAGTAACGATAGCATCTGTCTGAAACTCTGCAATTGCTGTCTTATTGGCTGGAGGGTCTGTAATGTGATTGGGCAATTCAGTCATCAAGGAGGGGCGGGAGCTCGTAGCTAAGGCCAACAGTGTCCAGAGGTCTAGGCCTGTGATACGCTGGTAGGCTGATGAGGCAGGGCCTGATGAGGTTGTAATGGGTCTACTCCGCTGTGTCAGAGACAGAAGAGGAAGCAACACCAGGTTTTCCCCATGGTAAAATAGAGGCTCTTAAATGTATTCACCACCCTTGGACTGGAATTTTGTATTTTATTGTGCTACAACATGAAATCATTTGCAGGATATAGAAACATGAAATCATTTCCAATCAGGTGCAGGATATAGAAACATTTCCAAGGCACTGAATATTCCCTGGAGCACATTTGTGTCTATTATTAAGACAGAGAGAATATGGCAAAACTGGGAATCTGTCTAGAATAGGGCATCCTCAAAAAATTTAGTATACGGGCAAGAATGGCACAAGTCCGAGATGCCACCAAGGGAGGCTGCCTATGGCGACTCTAAAGGAGTTTCAGTCTTCCATGGCTGAGCTGGGAGACAGTGCATACTGAAACAATATTCTGGGTGCTTTACAAAAGCAGCCTTCATGGGAGAGTGGCAAAAAGAAAAAACCCACATCAAATGTCGGTTAGAGTTTGCCAGAAAGCGTGTGGGAGACTGAGACAAAGTGAAAGAAGATTCTTTGGTCTGATGAAACCAAAATAGAAGTAAGCACTGTGTTGCCTAACACCGCACATCAACGTGAGAACACCATCCCTAACAATGTTATCTTGTGCAGGGCAATGTCCCATTCTTTGCTGTGGTGCATCGGGATTTGAGCTTTAGATGTATGAGTCAACACCACTTCCAGCAGCATTCAGTTCTCCCATTTGGGGAACAGCAGGGCAGACCACTTAGCAGCAGAGGAATTAAAAGCATTGGGTTGCAGGGTACTAATACAATATTCTAGACAGAATGAACGATTTGAATCCTGTATGTCTGTATCCATGTATATCCATCCAATTGTGATTTAACTGTGACTGAATGTTTCAAACATATCGCTCACACGCAAACACACACACACACACACACACACTAGGAGTTCAAATATATTCAGATGTACCACAGATCAATACACATTGTGTATACCCTAACATTACTAACCCACTAACTGTGGGTTTCTAGCTGCTGATAGACACACCCTTCCTCAAGTAGGGGCAAGCACACCTGTCCCTGACACACACACACACACACACACACACGAGGGAGTGAGGGAAGCAATTCCCTTCAAAAAACATATCACTACACTGCTGAAGACTTGAAAAATCAATGCGGGCACCACAAAGAATGTAATTATTTGTGTAATTATTTCCCTTCCCACACGTGCACACGCATGCGCACATTCACAGAAAGAAGTCCCTAGACCAGGAGTAAAGTCCATGCTGTCCATAATTTAATGACGGTATATCTAGGCCAGCTACCTGTAAACCAGCAGGGGAAAGGCAGCAAAGGAAGAGAGGGCTACCACTGCATTGCAACAGCCTTCAGTTGGCATGGTCCCACTGTTCCTTGAGATTATTATAATAGAAATAGCGTGGGTGGGGTAACCAAACAGCACGGTTTTCCCTGAGAATCCCTGGGCTTTTTTTATTACTTTTTAAAAGGTTCAGCACCGAAACGTGGAAACGTAAATCAGATTTTTCCTGCATTGATATAGAGAAAGAGAGGAGATTAAAAAAACTCGCAAGTGGGGGTTGTGTCACTACCCCGCGACCCGATCACCACCACCACCACTGTGACCCGCGCACCAGTCACTGGGCTGGGTGGGAGGGGGCTGAAGGAATGAGGGGAGATTCAGGCGCACGTGGTCGTCGTGGGCGGGTCCTCATAGGCACGCGGTCTCTATGTGCCACTAGGGGGGTGTGGATCAACTGACACGTCACCATAGTGAAACAAAAACCCTTCTTCCCGGTATGTGGCGATAATCAAGAACCGTCGATTAAATATATCCAGTGAAAAAACAGTTTAAACCGACATCCAAACTGTGTTTATCGTTTCGCGTCCACGACGTATATATGGGGTTACAGCGGACGTGGGAGTAGGGTTGTGAGTGTGTCCCGCCCCGGAGTGTCATAAGATAGCTGATCAATGTCAGAGCATTATGTAAAAGCTAGAGCCTGCCTACTCAGGTTCTTCAGCTGCCTGCCACCGCCCTAACGACGACAAACAGTAGTATTGTCCAAAGACCAGCAATCACTATTAATGCAAAAAAACGCTTAAAATACATTAACCTTTCAGCTGAATATATGTTAATAACTGTAAACAGCGTAATAGAATAAATCCTAGCCTTGTTAATGTAACACAATTATGTATCGCCGTAACAAGCTGGTGATCCATATTTGTAACAGCGTAACAAGAAAACACTCGATACTTTAGCAAACCTGAAACATAACGAAATGTTCTGGAGAGAAGAGCGCGCAACAATGTCAGTCGAAAGATATCGTAAACCACTGACAGAGCGCGCATAGTAGTAACTGCAACAGCAATGCTATATATAGCAGGGATTTAACCCGGAAACCTAGGTGGAAAAATACCTCCTGCTCCCGTACTGAAACAGGTAGGCCTATAAATTAAAGGAATGAACAAACTAGATGGTCGAGCAGGCGGTTTTATAAATCACAGAGAATGGTTAATGAATGGGCTATTAAAACTATGTTTCTCGCAGGATCTAGGCTGATTAGCGGGAATCCGAATGCATGACTGTTCGGGATTATTGTAGGTGTGGACCAAAACGTACGATGCCAAATTATAGCGTACTATTGTGAAAGCTTAACAAAGATTTGATCTCTCCCACGATGCCCCCACCGGTTCCCACCTGGGTACCCCCGCCTTACCACGTGTGATCTGTTGTTGCTGGGCTTGCCATTCCAGATATCTGGCCGCCTCCAGAAGAGTATCGATGCTCATCGCGCGCGCCCCTCAAGGTAGGCTACCCGGTCGCCCGGGACAGAAGAAAAAAGCGCAGTCGAGGTCCCCCTGGGAGCACTGTCTAGAGCGCAGTTGACCCGAACACGCACTTTGTTTATTGCTCTCTACCTTTCCTCGTAAAGGAAAAGAGCCAAAATTATATTCCTTGGATAAATTCTCTCACCTACGTAAAAAAAGGGATTGCTACAAGATGGCGATGCGAGCAAGGGAATACACAACAAGGCGAACAGCATACCAGTCAGGGCCCGCCTACACGCTTGTACCCCGCCCTATTACTACAGCCCGACGTAAAACACGGCACATATTAAGCGATGGTGTGAAGAGGAATCAGACCCGATAAAAGGGGTTATCCCACTTGCACAAAATACAGTCCAGACACGGTCGCTCTGTAAGTAATAGATGTAGTTGGATCTACCAATATGAAAACATCCCAGTCCTGTTTTGATATTATACCGATTCGCATTAAAGCGTGGCGGCATGTGAAATCCCTGAGAGAGTAAATCACGTCCACGCGAAACGCTCTGCTGTATTCTCCCGGTTTTATTCAATACCCTGGCCCGCAGCACATTAAAATATGTCGACGAGAACCGGCCAATGAACGCACAGAACAACAAGGCATGGTGCCTGTCCACATGGGCACCCGCTCGGCCCGAGCGCGGCTAATTTGCATGGCGAGAGCGTGACTAGCAGTCCTGCTGTCTCGGGACTAGACATGTCAGTCAGACAGACAGAGAAGGAGGCGGGTCTTCCACTCAAACACTATGACCAGTAACAGAAAACAGCACTGAGGATTTCTTTTCACACATTCACTTACTAAAAATGGTTGGGTAATTGCCTTAGTGCTAAGCTAAGGAATGTTTGCGAGTATTACTTATATAATAGCCAACCATTCTCTCTATCTCATGAACTTTTTTACTTTCCTTTTCGGTCTCTCCTAGTTACTTTCTATTTCACTCTCAGTCCAATCTCCTCTACATTCACTTAATTATTATTCTGCTTCCTTTCACCTCCCAGACTCCCACACCCCATTCTTATACTTTCTTTGGCTTTGAGGGATGGCTCAGAGATTGAACAAACGCCAAAGGATTACATGGGAACCTTTGTGGGTGTGTGTGCGTGCATGTGAGGGCATGCATCTGTCAATGAGTGGTGCACTCCTGTACTATGTTTGAGTGTTTGTGCGTGGTGCGTTATGTACAATGTGTGCACCTGCATGGTAACAGAATGTGATTGGACGAATCCCAGTGGAATACCCTCTTCTCTCATCACAGAGTCTGACGGTCTCAACCAATCAGCAGCTCAGAATTGAGCATGGGCTGCTCCTGCTACCCTACACGTTGTCACATGCACAAGCAATCACACACAAAATGCATGCATTAATCTCTATGATCAGTTCAATGCTACATTCCAATGTCATATTAATTGCAGACAAAGTGCTGATAAATCTGATGATTATCAGAATGTTCTGACCCTGCATTTCCCCTCCTTGTCAACACTGATACCAGCCTACCAACGTACATCGTGTGTGTGAGAAAAAACTGCTCAGCATCCCACTGACCACAAAATGAAATGGGTGCGAGCACACAGAGACTTACACACAGCTCAATAAGTGACCCAGTAAGAAGTACTGCATCACTGTTAGGTCTGCAGAGAATGACAAAAAAACAAGATGAATTGGAGAGAGAAGCATTGACAGGGAAACAGCAAGGGAACAAAGAGAGAGATGAGAGCATGCCAGAAAGATCTTTTTAAAAGTGAAGGAGCACAAGATTCCAGAGAGGGGAGAATAAAGGAGATTGAAGATGATAGAGACAGTACAAGATGAGTTGGGGCATCAGACACCAGCCTAGTTTGGCACATTTCAAGACCAAATGATTAAAAATGTATTGTACATTCCCCTTGATTCAAGGCTTGAGTGAGTTGATTCTTTAGTTGCCTAGTGATAGGAAAGATCTCCAAAAGTGATTAGGTTTAAGGGAACGATTTGGGATTGGGCTTCTTACTCTGCCACTACATACTACCAGGAGAGGGCAACATTTCTTTCTAAATACAATTACATTATAACTTAAGGTCAAACATTATATGACAATATGGTTGCATGCCTACCAGTAGTCAACCATTTTCTGTTATATATTTAATTTGCTGTAATAATCTTAATTACTGAAACTTTGTTCATTTATTTTATTCCCATTTTATATAATGCACAGTTATACACTGTATTATTCATGTGTTATATCTGTGTACATATTGTCCTTGAGGTTTTAGAAGATTAACCATATCCAACCACTCAAAAAAAAACTAATTAAAATGTCTCCACTCAACCCTGGCAGTATTTTCACTTACTGAATTTTTGCATTCTTGACAACTGCTACTAGAAACTTAACATTAATAAAATAATGTAGTAAATTGAATCAGTGTAAAACAAATATATAAAGGATAATTCAGGCTGAAGCCCTCTAATTAAACAAAAATCGTTTTCCATGAGATTTTCCAGCTTTGTTATTCTAACTACTATTAAAGAACAATATTCGAAATTCATATATTCAACATGTGATGAGGCCGCAGAGGGTCAGAGATCATTCCTGACACACAGAGCACCCAAGAAGGGTGATTAACTGTTGTCTGACTAGTTTGTATACAGCACATTAGGAACAATCCTTGAATGTAGAAGTTCACTGGTATAATAGTACATTTCAAATGATATACCCTGTTTGGATGGAAGACAAGCTAACGCCTCAGCAAGAAACGTATTAAACACTATAAAATATGGGATTTTAGTTAAATGCATGCAAGATTATTGGGCAACGAAAATAAACTCACTTCTAATCTATTAATATAATCATGAATTTAATACCCTGATCAAAGCATGTGATGTTTCTGCCAACTTTGTGAAGCATGTGATATTTCCAGTCTCGGGGACTAGTGGTCTATTATTTTGATGTCTTACCAAACAGGAGTGTGTGCGGACATGTTGCGCGTGTGGAGGCCGAAGTAGGCCAATATTTCTGCTCTAGTGGTTCTCTTGAGGAACAGTTACTCAGGGCAGCCTCAGTGTGTAGGTGTGTTCTTTCTCGAGACACGATATATCGGACCATGACGTACTACTGAATCCCATACAGAACATGACCTTGTGTCCCTCAACCATGATGCTGCTGCTGATAAAAAGGCTACATTTTAACTAGGAACTATTGATATTAATGTTGTTTTTAGACCAATGATGTGTACCTATAATGGAAGGTGCATGCAATACAACGCTTTTGTACTTTGTACAGCTAATTTAACACTTAAACATTACTCTGTGGATGCTTTTCAAAATCAACACCTTCATCCATCCATTTCTCTGCCCTCCATTTCAATCTAGCCTAATTTCTCCTTCCGTTACTGCGATCACTTTTCCATTCTGCTCTCTTCCTTTTATTGTTATTGTTCTATTACTCTCTTTACCTAGCTGCTGGGTTTTAGCCGTCGTGGTAACTGTTGCCAGGATACGGTCCTCAGGGCTACAGTAATAGCTAGGTAGGTTAGGGAGTGAACCGGAGTGAACAGGTGCATGTGTCTGTGAGAGAGATAGCACTCTTTGCTACATTATCAATGAAGTAACCTAAAATTGCTAATCCCCAAGTAGATATGTGTGAGTGGCAGACCATCTTTCCTGAGCTGTGCAAGTATGGGAAAAATCGAAAAAGCATAAGAGTGATATAGACAAATTTGTCATTATTAACAGTCAAATAGAAGTGGAGCCTAAGAAACAATTACAGAATACATTGATTTCTGAAATTATTTCCAAATCTGATGCCATTTGCCTCATATTGCTCTACAAGTAGAATACAAATAGCACAAATGGAATAATGCTGTAAAGAAAGTGTAAGACTAATCTAAATAAATTAACATCTTACACCAAACAAAATAATAATGCAACAGTTGTTTTTCCCCCATTTATCACGAGCTGAACTAAAAAATCTAAGACAATCTCTATGTACATTCTCTGTGGACATTCCTGCAGTCAGCTTGCCAATTGCATGCTCCCTCACAACTTGCGACATCTGTGGCATTGTGCTGTGTGATGGAACTGCCATTTTCGAGTGGCCTTTTATAGTGGCCAGCCTAAGGGACACCTATGCAATACTCATGCTGTCTGATCAGCACCTTGATATGCCACACCTGTGAGGTGGATGGATTATCTCGTCAATGGAGAAGTACTCACTAACAGAGATTTTGAGAGAAATAGGCCTTTTGTATACATAGAGAAGAGTTCAGCTCATGAAAAAACAAGTGTTGCATTTATAATTTATTTCAGTGTAGATACAATTAATCGCCAATTTCTGAGGTTGGCAACTAATGAACTCATCCTCTGCAGCAGAGGTCAGAGGTAATTCTGGATATTCCTTTCCTCTGACGGACCTCATGAGGGCTAGTTTCATCATAGTGCATGGGTTTTGCAACTGCACTTGAAGAAACTTTTAATGTTCTTGCTAGTTTGTGGATTGACTGACCTTCAAATTTTAAAGTAATGGTGGACTGTTGTTCCTCTTATTTGAGCTGCTCTTGCCGTAATTTGGGCTACTATAGTTGAGACATGAACATGGTTTTCAGTACACTGTACCCACCCTAACACATAAAAATTCCTCAAATTTTAACATGACACATGTTCAATAAAATTAATTCCAAGTAACTACCTCAAACGCTGGTTGAGAGAATGCAGTGTGCAACACTGTCATCAAGACAAAGTGTGTCTATTTTGAAGAATCTACAATCTGAAATGTATTTGATCTGTTTAACAGTTTTGTGGTTGCTTCATGATTCAATGAGTTCGTTTGTAATTTTGATTTCTTCACCATTACTCTGCAATGTGGAAAATAGTAAAATAAATAAAATAAAAATGAGTGGGTGTCTCCAAACCTTTGACTCGAACCTTAGGTTTGAGTCCTATGTATTGTCAAAACACAAGGCACAGACAGTACTTTGATTGAGCTAAAACATTACAACCACTCACAGGTGAAGATCAATAACATTGATCATGTCCTAACAAGGACACATATCAAGGTCTGGTAGAATAGATGGTAAGCGAATAAACAGTACTTGTAGTCAACATGTCAGATGTAGAAATGGTCAGGCAGTAAAGACCTGAGCGACTTTGACAAGAACCATATTGTTATGGTCAGAGTACTGGGTCAGAGCATTTCTGAAATGGAAAGGCATGTGGGGTGCTCCCGGTCAGCAGTGGCGATTACCTTTCTGACAGTGGTCTGAGGGGGGAGAAATCACAAGCAGACGAGGGTGTTGGGCGGCCAAGGCACATCGATGTGCAAGGGCAACAAAGGGTATCAGTCTGGTCCAAACCGACAGGGCTACTGTGACACAAGTCCCAGAATATGTTAAGGATTGTAACGGGAGGAATGTTACAACACAATGCATTGCACTCTGCTATGTATAGGGCTGTGTAGCAGCAGAACAGTCAAACAATGACTCCTGTCCACCGTTGAAATCTCCTACAACTGGCACACGAGCAGCAGAACTGAGGCTTGGAGCATAGAAGAACGCCTAGTCCGATGAATCACATTTTCTTTTTTACATTACATGGCTGGCCAGGTGCATGTGGATCACTTACCTGGAGAACACATGGCACCAGAATGCACTATGGGAAGAAGGCAAGCCAGCAGAAGCAGTGTGATGCTTTGGGCAATGATCAGCTGGGAACCCTTGGGTCCTGACATTCATGTGGATGTTACTTTGACACGCACATATACCTAAACATTGTTGCAAACCATGTGCACCTTTTCATGGCAACGGAATTCCCTGATGGCAAAAATGGTTCAGGAATGGATTTAGGAATACAGCAACAAGTTCAAGGTGTTGACTTGGCCTCCAAGTTCCCCAGATCTCAAACTAGTCAAGCATCTGTGGGATGTGCTGGACAAACATGTCTGAACCATGGAGGCCCCATCTTGCAACTTACAGGATCTGCTGCTAACGTCTTGGTGCCAGATACACACCTTCAGAGGTCTAGTGGAGTACATGCCTCGCCGGGTGAGGGCTGTTTTGGCAACAAGAGGACCTACACAATATTAGGCAGGTGGTCATAATGTTATGGCTGATTGGTGTAATGCCCAATTAAAAAGATTCTCCTGTCGGCTTCATGCGGATAGCATGCTTCTTACTGTTTCTGTGGCTGCGAAGTGCTCCCTTTCACATATTTGATAGATCTATAGTAGTTCTACAAGCCTTACATTTAACTTTCCTGCCAGCTACTTTTAACACTCAGTCTTTGACGACATCATCATTATATAGCCAAAGCTCTTGAAATGTAAATTTTGATGGCATTTTTGCCTTCGTCAGCAGGTACAGGAGACCGCATATCTTGACTGAAGTGATTGCCAGTTGACGAGCGGGAAGGGGATAAATGGACACTGAAAAATTAAGTAGCCTAACCATAACAATACGCAATACAGTACATGTGTGAAATAAGCCGATAAAGAATACTGCATGGAAAATACATTTTGACAAATGGCAACTTAACATGCTACAAAATTCCCTGATATTCCATGACTTGGACAAAAAATAAATTAAAAAAATCCCGACTTTCCATGTCTGAAATATACTTAAATCCCATGATATTGCAGAAATTCCATGACCAGTTGGAACCCTGTCCAAGACATGGCGGCTCAACCTAGCAACTTACAGGACCTGCTGCTAACGTCTTGGTGCCAGATACCACTGCACACCTACAGAAGTCAGGTCGAGTCCATGCCACAGTCCTGTTTGGCCGGTACAAAGAGGACTAACAGTATATTAGTCAGGTGGTCATAATGTTTTGGCTAATCAGTGTATTTTACACATAAAAAATGACATGGCCAGTGATATATTTACAGATTTTAGTTTTTTTATTATGTTGCAAACAATGACATCCAGATATATTGATACACAATTTTACTGTGCGTGTGTATGTGCATCTGTTTGAGTGTGTTTGTGTGTGTGTGTGTGTGTGTCTGTGAGAGAGTGTGTGAGAGCAGTTAGCACAGAAAGCAGAAGGAGATCCCTTACTGAGGGGTTAACAAGGCAGAGGCAGCAGACAGCAGACGGGCACTGGGCTCTCTGGAAACACCATAGCAGAGGATCCTGTGCGTTTGGTCGGTACAATAGTAGTCTGTTCATCTATGGGTCTTCCTCAATATATGTGCGTGTGTGATTGCGTGAAATACAGAATGAGTGTGAATGTTAATTTGTATGCTTTTTTTGTAGCATAGGAATCTTTAAGGTCATGTGAATATCTAGAAGCCAGTCAGTCACCAATCAGAGAGGGGAGTATAAAAACAGAAGCTTTGCCTCCACACACACCCAAATCATCTCTCTCTATACTCTCGTACAGACACAACACGCACGCACTCACGCACGCACAGACAGACGCACGCACAGACGCACGCACACACGCACGCACGCACACACGCACGCACGCACGCACACACGCACGCACGCACGCACAGACGCACGCACGCACGCACAGACGCACGCACGCACGCACGCACAGACGCACGCACGCACAGACGCACGCACGCACAGACGCACGCACAGACGCACAGACACCAGAAGAATGACTAAATGTTAATTTTCTGTCCTTACAAGCTAAATCTCATTACACACCTGTTCCCCTCAAAACATCCTTTTCGGTGACAATCCCCACCTGCCCACCCACCCCTCTCAAGAGCCAGACTATGACAGCAGAAACAAAATAAAACCTAAACCCCCTGGAAGTGCAGACATGATTGATTTACGTGCAGGGTCACAATTACCCGTCCCTCAGTGGGCCCCGACACAGGAACCATTTTGTCCCCGTTGAAATGCCATAACAGTGGTATATGAATTAGGCAAATTTACAGCACATGTTTTGGGGGAATTCACCGATTACCATGCAGAGGATACTTTTAAAATGTTACTGTTTGTGTGTGAGATAATGTTTTGGTGTGTGTGTGTTTCAGTGAGAGTGTAACATTTATTAAGCGTACTTTACATCCAGAATAATTTACATAAAAGGACAATATTTATTTTAACAGGGCATGGGGGCGGGAGGGGGCAGAGGGGAGACCCTGGGTAACCATGGTGTCGAATGCGAGAGGCGGGGCTAAGGTGAGTGTCAGAAAGGCAGGGTGGGGGGAGGTGGTAAGCTGTTGGGGTAGTTTGAGGGTGGGATAGGAGGGACCGCTATTTCAGGGATCAGAGAAAGGTTGTGTAGGTGTCATAGGGCTGTGATATAGAGGACGATGACTCAGCGACACTCCCACACTTTGACCGTCTGGTCAACGCTGCCAGTCACCACATAGGGGGCAGTCCGGTGCATATCTGGGGGGACAGAGAAAGAAAAAAACAACTTATTTTGAACCTTGGGTGCATTTTGTTTTCACACTTATTTCACACTTGCAATGTCAATATAAAACATGGTTTTCCATGCCTATGAACCCCTTGAAAGAGTAGGTTCCAGTGTTTGGTCGGTATAATATAGATACAAGTCTGTACTCCTATAGAGCTTCCTTATATATGCACGTGATTGTTGGTGTGAAAAAGAATGAGTGAAAGTATGTTCATTTGTGTGTGTTTGTTTTCTTAGCAGCATAGGAATCATTAATGTCCTGTGAATTTCTAGTAAGAGCAATTTAGTAACCAATCAGTGTTATACATAAAGCAGGTTTGGTTGTCCAAGAACTACCAACCCCACCAATCACAACACAGCAAACATGTCGTCCAGAGCAAAAAGCACGTATTAATCCAATTTGTCTTAACATTAAAAAAAATAAAAATCTGTTATTTTAATATTGTAAATGAAAAGAAAACTTCTATAGTGGACAGACTAACAGCTACTACAGCTAGGAGCACTCCCTCTAAGAGCGTGTTTTAATCACAGCTCGTTGGCTGTATAAAAGATACATGGGAGTCAGAAATCTGATTAAGAGAGGATCAAATACTTTTTTCCCTGGATTTTGTTTTTCTGTTTCTCACTGTTCAAATAAACCTACCATTAAAATGATAGACTGATCATTTCTTTGTATGTGGATTAACATACAGAATCTGCAGGGGATCAAATACTTTCGTCCCTTCACTGTATATTGAATGTCTTTCTATAATTGACAACACGGTTGATTTAGCTATGTTGGTAACCACATTTTGTGATTTAGCTATACATTTTTTTTAAATACCTAATTTTATCAACAATAATTGCCTATGCATTAGGAATATATCTGCCTGTACCCATTTCACTGTCTGCTGCTTTCAGCAAGCCTCATCATCCTTCCACTGTGCACTCAGTGGGAAAAAAGTTCAAAGCACTCTAACGTTATTCAAGATGTAGTTTTCAAAGCAACTGCTGTTTTAGTTGCAGAGCCAGAGCATTTTGAGAAATCATTTATTTACCCCTATTTTTGCATTCAAGGCACCAGTTTAAACCAAAAAGGAGAATTTGATGCACACGGAACCATAAAGTAGTCATGGCCTAGCGCTGGAAAGTTTTTGTAGGACATGTTTGGCATCAATTCGGTAAACACCTTTAAATGTCCAAAAAATAAAAACGGATAATTTTTTATTCTATTTTGTAATTGTAAATTACAATATAATATCTGGAAATGTTAAATTAAATGACTCACATTTTAAAATCATAGGTTCAGCTAAGTCTTTTCTTCTACTAATGTCAAGTATGCAACTTTTTGAAAAGAGCACATCATAAGTGAGCAAAACTTTATTTTATTTGTATTTTTTTCACCCTAAAATTCTATTTTAGGGTGAAAAAAATGCATTAAAACAAACACTTGCATTCAACAAATATATATTAAATTATTGGAATTAAATTCTTACATTGCTTAATTACTATTTTTTTAATACATTCAATAAGAGCCAAAAGGTAGCCAATTAATAGCTGAATATACTGTGAGAAAGAATGCAAAACTTCAACGCATTTAAATATTCCCCAATGTCCGGGCCAGTGGAAATTACGTTTGGACCAGAATATTTTGGGCCAACAGGTCTAATTGGGCCAGTGTAATAAGTATCTCATGGTCCTGCAGTTGTCATGTAGTGGTCTTTAAATTAAACCATTTATACATACACGCCATCACAAATCCATTATTTTGGCAGGTCTTTAGAAACACGAGGAATAGGATATTGTGCCATTGACCAAAACGATTGCCGAGCAGTTATGAGAAGTGATCACTGAAAAACCGATATGTACACATCATTTGAAAACTTTAGTTGTTCTACAAACTGCCATAGAAATTAAAACAGGGCTTTCATTATGACTCAATGATATGGAGAAAATGCATTGCAACAAAAGTATTGTTTTTTTGCCTCTTGATGCTTGCTCTTCTTTCATTAAGTGATATTCTCATTAGACAATTCTGGATTTTATTTTCGCTCTACTGATGTCAAAAATGTGTCTTGATTAAAAATGGGAATTCAGTCTACTGGGCCCGGGGAAAGACGTCAGGTGCATGCACTGGAGTATCAAACATACCATACACAAAACTGTGTAGCTCAGTTGGTAGAGCATGGTGTGTGTGTGATGCCAGGGTTCTGTATTTAAATTTCCATAAGGGGCCATTCTGGGAAAAAAGCCTTGCTCAGGGACAAATGATCTTTCTGTTGGCTCAGCAATTAGAACAAGATGAGCCATGAATAATAATTATGGGTGGTGTTTCAAAAGCAACATCTACATGCATGGAATTAATCAGAGCTTTAGACAGTACAGAACATTTCGTTCGGTTTGGCTTTGAAAAGAATCATGACAAAGACCCATGTCCTTTGTTGACCCAAAAGTATAAGACAACCATGAACCATGTTGCATAACCAGTTACCCTCATCATAGTCAAATTAAAATCACTAAAGATGCAGATACTTTTTTTTAAACTATTTTGGCCTGTATTTGCATTATGTTGTTCATGTGCATTATCTAAAAGTGGAATCATAACCTTTTCAGACATGGAATATTTGCAATACAGAAACGTGTCCATCGCAGGCAACTGGTAAAAAAAGTGCAGCATCTGAAGTGGCTTTACCCATTCAGAGAAAATAATTCTGCTTTAATTCAGTTTCTTTCTTGTATGGTAGCAAGACTAAATGGGTCAAAGACGTGGCATGTCAATAGTGGTGTCCAGAGCATATTTATAATATTTAAAATAAATTAACATTTAAAAACACTACATTATGTTACTCAACTCTTGCCTCTTTACATATATTTTAATTAATGGAGCAATTGAGCTCAAAAGTATCAAAAGGTCATTCCTGGGTAACGTCCCGGCTTAAAATCAAAGTACAAAAGTATGCCAAACATTTCTAAAACAATTAAAAAAGTATAAATTATCTACTTGGGCATAATTGTGTTGATGTATGCTATAATACTGTATAATTATGTAGGTAAAAATACTAAGCTTATTTAAATTTTTACACAAACCTTTGTCTCCATATTTGGATTTCCTCAACATTCTTCCTGGTTAACAGACATGCAGTGGCTATTTATTACCCATAATACATTTGAAGTCATGTGACATAATATCACATCATAAAGACTGCAAAGGAGTCCCAAAACATATGGAAGGTTCAGTTAATCTCTTAAGATGTTGACATTTCAACCTTTTCATTGACTGGTGTATTATATAGCAAAATTACATGTCTTTCAGGATAACGCAAAAAATAAACATTGTTTTTATATTTTATTGAAAGTTAAATGATAGTTTTCTACAGTAGGCCAAATTAGTGCTAGATTATAAAGGGAAAATAGTTGTTTTTGAAGATCTTCCATTACTCAGGGCATGTCCTCTGTTACCCAGAATGGACATGTTATTGAATATAGTTTTTGCTTAATGTTTGTAGTGTAAAAAACAACTATATATTTGGCATTTTTTAGTAATTTGCAATCAATAACACATCAGAAATGCAAGTAACCCTATCAGAGATTGAGCCAACAAACCGCTTAAAGTTATGTATCCAGGACTGGGAGACATTCAGCATATATCAAGAATTCTTGCAGGTGGTATAGCTGCCCATTCGTCTTGGCAAAATGCCCCCAGGTCATGCAAAGTCTTTGGTGGTCTTGCATGAACCGCACGTTTGAGATCTCCCCAGAGTTCTCTATGATATTAAGGTCAGGAAACTGTGGTGGCCACTCCCAAGCCTTAACCTTTTGTTCGGCTGTTACCACTGGAGGGTCAACTTGACCTTGGGCTTAGGGTCATTGCTGTGCTGGAAAGTCCAAGAACGTCCCATGCGCGGCTTTCATGTAGAAGAAAATTGTCTGCAAGTATTTTCTGATAACATGCTGCATTCATCTTGCCATCAATTTTCACTAGATCGCTTGTACCTTTAGAGCACACCCCCTCCAAAACATCAGTAAGCAATCACCATTTTCCAGAGCAGCCTATATTTCTCCTGAGGTTACCAGTTTTTTTTTCTGGCAGTTTTGGCTGAAATTCTTGGTCTACCTGATCTTGGTTTGGTATCAAGAGATATTAAGAAGTGGAACATTTGGGTAAGTGATTGAACAGTACTGACTGGCATTTGCAAGGCTTTGGTTATCTTTATAAAGTTCCATTACCTTGTTATACAGGTCTTTTGACAGTTCTTTTCTGCTCCCCATGGCTCAGTATCTAGCCTGCTCAGAGCATCCACAAGAGAGCTGACAAACTCATTGACTATTTATACACAGACACGAACTGCAATTTAAAAAGCCACAGGTGTGGGAAATTAATCTTTTAATTGTATGTGTGTGTGTCACCTTTTGTGTCTAACATTCAACGCCAAACATTCAAGGGTATGTGAACTTTTGATTTTTGTTATCATTATAATTTAAACAGGAACCAAACAACTGTGATAATAAATGGCTTCATAAGATCATTATCCTTAACTAAAAGTACTTTTAGCATGATCAGCCTTATTTTTTTTATCAATGCCATTATTTCACAATTTCTGCAAAAATATGGCATTGTGCAACTTATGAGCACAACTGTATACAGTATTTATACTCACGTCTGTGATTTAACATAAATCTGATCTGAAAGAAAGGTTTACCCTTTGTTTGCCAAAATTGAGTAATTTACATATATTGGATTTGTATTAATCTTTGTGTGGTGTAATTTTTCTGAAAACGTGTTTGTGTCTATAATTAAACAAAATTTAATTAAACAAAAAAAATACTCTCTCCAAAAAGGCATTCCTCGTTGGAGTTAAGGTTCTGTGATCTAATCAAACGCGTCAATAAATATGGGAGGATCAATTAAAATCTGTGTTTTAACCATGTATGTTTAGCTGTGCTCGTTTGTGTGGTAGCTAGTTGACTTGGTATGGTTCGCAAATTTCACAATAATACTAGAAACCTAAAATTATTTTTTTATGATTTGTTAATAAAAAGAGATTGCTGTAGTGATGCGTAAGTTGAAGCATATTATAGTTAACTATATTGCGGTTTGTTAATAGTATGCAAAGTTGATAGCTAAAGTAAATAGCTAACCGACTAGCTTGCAAGTTACCTGGTCCCAACTCACTAGCAAATGTACATAGTTTGGTTAGCTACGGTGAATATAGCTAGCCTACTATCTGCCCTTCAAGTTTCAGTGGCAAGTTCACGTTAGCTAGCTAAGTAAACTATCAATTGCCTTAGTTATCCACCTAGCAACTAGATGTGCAGCTAGCTGGCTTAGTAACTAGGTAATGATATTATCAGCTCTCTAGCTAGTTAACTAGCAATCTAGAAACTTTTTTTGTGTTCAGGAGTGCCGACATTATAGCCCTGAATCAATAACGGACAGTTATAAAAGTATTTAGTAGACTTCCTATAGCAGCGATCTGTAGAAACTGTGTCTATAAAATGGATAACAGAGAAGGCTCAAAATATGATCATGAGGCATGGACATATACAGCAGGAGAGATACAGAGACCAGTAATGAGTAAGAGTAAAAGAGACAGAGAAGGGGGTACCTTAAATAATAATTATAATATTTTGTGACGTCACACAAAAACTATATATCACAATAACAGACTATTAACAATACAAAATATTAGAAGAATAAATAATATTGTGGTGGTCAGCTGTGTTGAGTGTTTGTGTATTGTTTTGTATTTTTATCAGTAGAGGCAATGGCAGGAGAAACTGATTGATTTTTTTTTTCTGTCATTCAAATGACACATACAGACTTCCAAGACATTTAGTCTTGTTACAAAAATTATGAATACAAACAAGTACCTATTGCTGCTGTGGCCCAGATTGTGTTTGGTCAGTGTTTGCACATAAAATATACTAAGTGCAAAGAGAAGCCTCCTGTAGATGCGGACATCAGGGGCTCAAATTTAAATTTGTGGCAAGGTTTAAGCACATGCCTGCTAAAATGAAAAGTAATAATAATGATAGTTTTGTGTCGAGTAAAAAAGAAGACATGCTTAATTTGTTTCAAACTTGATGGTATTGCCTAACTGCATATGAATTTACATGTTGAATATAAATGTTCTAATGATTCAAATATAAATATGATACATTATTTCTAAATCTTATTCATGTAAAAAAGTCTGTTGGAACAATGTTTTGCAATATGGCTATATTTATCCTTTGAAACTAAAGGTTTCATATAGTGATGGTGAGATGGAACCTTATATTTCCGAACAGGATCGGAGCTCCAAGGTTCCATCTGCATTTGAACTATTCCAAAAAAGATCATTTCCAATTGTCACACAATTTTGATATGGCCTACCCCAAGTACAACTAGGGTGATGGCCTTGTTAAGCTATAAAAATATATATACACTATGTAAAACCTTTGCTAACAGGGATATGAAATCTTTGATGCTCAATGTCGCTGAACCTAAGCTCACAATTTATAGTGTTATAATAGCTCCTACAGGGTTTCACTAAAAATGAAAAGCCAAGTGTTAAGTTTTAACTTGTTCTGAACAGTTATATTGCAGCAATTACAGTGTTGCATGAAATTAAAGATGCAAAAATTATAAAAAAAAGTGTCAGTGTATCTTGCTTTGTACTATGTATGATTGTAGAATTTTTTACTCCTGAGACAGCCTTTAATGATAATTCTTTTGAAAACTTAATCCTGACTAACAGCATGTCATTGCGGGTAAATGGCACAACCAAATATTTTCTCTTTTTGGCATGGAAGATTGTGTGATCAACAGCAACTAATGAGCTCATTTCAGAATAAATACCCACATTTTGATGAAAATTTAGTTTTTTTGTGGTGCTCCAACTACAGACATCTATAAATTTGTATATGCGAACAATGGTAGACATTTTAATACTTTTAAAATCTATTATTGTTACCCAGGAAGAATTTTTTTCATGGGAGAAATCATTGTAATTGCATTCTTAAAATGTATCCCTGTAGTTGAGTTGGATACAGAACACTAATAAAGTTAGAAAGTGTTTAATTGGCATTTTTAGCTAATTTCCTATTTTTTCAATTTATAAATCTTTGACCCAAATACATTGGTAGGTGTGCAATGGAAACTGTGAGAGAGCTGTGACATACTGGCCTGGACTAGAGCTTATGATATCCGCAATAGTCCCTCAGAAAACATGCAAGCGTTTTAACTAATTCTTATTTATTATCCACTTGCATGAGCAACGCACCAAGCTTCCGTGTCAATTTGCTACAAGGAAGAAAAACCTGAAAGTTAGGTTTCCTGGGGCGATGCTTTATTAAATCATAGCTCATGATTTGTTCATTTTAAAAAGAAGTGGCCAACACAGCTTAGAAGAATGAAGGTGCACCTGCTTCATTATCGGATTATTCGACTGACAGTTCTGGTTGACTACTGAAGGACTTTAGTCCTGCTTCAGACATGGCATTTATACAGACAGGTAAAATGGAGCTTCTAAACAACCGCAAGAAGTAGCAAGCTCTTACAAAATACAACACTTTGCCTGAAAAAGATGTCTGAAAAGGATATCACCATCAGTCTCATTTATACATGAAATCATTTTTTTTTTAAAGCAAATGTTTTTGATAACACGGTTCACAAATCAGCATATATATGATGGGGTACGCCATATTAGTCTTGACAGAGCCACTTTAGCTGCGGTAATGACCCATAACTGTGTAGAGGGTTAACACGCTAACGGCAATGAGAGGACATGCACAGACACGCACTCTTACCCAGAGAGGTTACGAAGTGTTCGTGGGCATACAGGGTCTTCATGCAGCGCTTGTTCTTGTAGTCCCAGATCCTTAGAGTCTTATCGTCAGCACAGCTCACAATGAACCTACCTCCAGGGTGGACCAGCACACCACGCACCCAGTTATCATGACCCACCTAGAAGACGGTCGGACACGGACACACACACACACACACACACGTTAGGCATGTCTCCAACCTGTGGGGCCGGGGATTTTCTTCAGATTGATTACGGAGAACAACCAGAATGCTTCAGTTTACAGTTAGTTTGCCCCAAGGGTACCAAGTGTACAAACTACACACTTACGAGAGTCATAAGGCACATGCCAGTGCTGATATCCCACATCTTGATGGTCTTATCTCTAGAACCGGACAGAAGAAAGGGACCGGGCTTCCCACTCTTCTTACTCTACAGAGAGAAAAGGAGAGAGAAGAGAAGAGGAGAAAGGGAGAAGACAAGATTCTTGTAATTACATAAACAAAAAGTTACTGGTCCTGCCAGAATGGGCAACATCACAGAAGACCAGATAAAATCTTGGTCATTTCAAAATAAGAGCATGTACACATTATTACATGATAAACCTGCATAGAGTGAAGAACATGTTATTTGATAATGTACAGAACTACAAAGACTGTTTCATGCAAGAGCCACTTTCCTGTTTCTGGTTAAAATACAGCCATATAATTGGTCTACTACCAGAGCTAACTCATTTCATAACCCAGTTGCAGGACATCCAGATATCCTAAATATTTCAGATGAAATCTGAAAAATATAACAATTTAGAACGGTACTTTGCAATTCTAACATAATTGCAACCCCCCCCCCCACGAAGCACACATGTTCCTGACCTCCGAGCCGGTGGCCTCCAGGATGGTGGGGTGAGCCGTGTCCGGGGCCCAAGCGATGCACTCCACCACGTGCTCGTGTTCCCTCAGCTCTGCCTTGCATTCCTTGGAGGCGGCCACCCACACGCGAACCGTCTGGTCATTGGAGCAGCTGGCGATCAACGAGCCGTCCTGGTTGGGCCGGACCATCCGGACCCACTCCCTATGGCCAGTGAATGTCTTGACACAGTATCTGGAGATAGAGAAAACACTCAAAAACTCTCCTCTCCAGCATAACCCAGTCTGTTGGATTTGCATGGTCTCATGGTCCAGTTCTACATGAGATTGTTTACAAAGCGGATTTGATTGGTCAAAGGATCAAATTAGTGTGAAGTAAAACAGTGAGGGGAAAAAAGTATTTGATCCCCTGCTGATTTTGTACATTAGCCCACTGACAAAGAAATTATCAATCTATAATTTTATTGGTAGGTTTATATGAACAGTGAGAGACAGAATAATAAAAAAATCCTGAAAAACACATGCCAAAAATGTTATGAATTGATTTGCATTTTAATGAGGGAAATAAGTATTTGATCCACTCGATCCGAAAGATTTCTGGCTCCCAAGAGTTTTGATACAGGTATCGAGCAGAGATAAGGAGGGCTCCATTTAGGTGGGGAACACCTAATCTCATTTTGTCACCAGTATAATAGACACCTATCCACAGAAGCAATCAATCAGAAACACAAAAGAACTGTCAATCTCCCTGGGTCTGGGGCAGGATATGCAAGACATGTAGGATATCACCTCAGGGAGATGCAATGATCATGAAAACAGTAAGGAATCAGCCCAGAACTACACGGGAGGATTTTGTCAATGATCTCAAGGCAGCTGGGACCATAGACACCAAGAGAACAATTGGTAACACTACGCCGTAAAGTACTAAAATCCTACAACGCCCGCAAGATCCCCCTACTCAAAAAACCACATGTAAAGGCCCGTCTGAAGTTTGCCAATGAACATCTGAATGATTGAGAGAACTGGGTGAAAGTGTTGTTGTCGGATGTGACCAAAATGTAGCTCTTTGGTATCAACTCAACTCGCCGTATTTGGAGGAGGAATGCTGCCTATGACCCCAAGAACAACATACCCACCGTCAAACAGAGGTGGAAACATTACGCTTTGGGGGTGTTTTTCTACTAATGGGACAGGATAACTTCACAACATTAAAGGGACGATGAACGGGGACATGTACCGTCAATTCTTGGGTGATTTCTTACCTCAGTCAGGGCACTGAAAATGGTTCATGGATGGGTATTCCAGCATGAAAATGACCCAAAACACACGGCCAAGGCAACAAAGGAGTGGCTCAAAAAGAAGCACATTAAGGTCCTGGAGTGGCCTAGCCAGTCTCCAGATCTTAATCCCATAGAAAATCTGTGGAGTGAGCTGAAGGTTCGAGTTGACAAACGTCAGCCTTAAAACCTTAATGACATCTGCAGATCTATCTGCAAAAAGCAGTGGAACAAAATCCCTCCTGAGATGTGTGCAAACACGGTGGCCAACTACAAGAAACATCTGACCTCTGTGATGCCAACAAGGGTTTTGCCACCAAGTACTAAGTCATGTTCTGCAGAGGGGTCGAATACATATTTCCCTCATTCAAATGCAAATCAATTTATAGAATTTGACAGGGATATTTCTGGATTTTCTTTTGTTATTCTGTCTCTCATTGTTCAAATAAACCGACCATTAAAATTATAGACTGATCACTTCTGTCAGTGGGTAAACTTACAAAATCAGCCGGGGATCCAATACTTTTCCCCCCTCAATGTATAGGAGAGTGTGTTTCTCACCCAGTGGCCACCTCCCACATTTTGATGGTCTTATCTCTGGAAGCGGACACTATGTGGTCACCGTTGGGCATGATCGCTACAGACGACACATTGTGGTCATGACCTGAAACAGACAGACACACAGGTTAAGGCAAAGTCCCAATTTATGAAATATTTATGACATTGTAGCAAACAAAAAGATAATTCAGGCTGGATGTTTCATAAAAACACTGACAACTGCTGATGTAAAAAGGGCTTTATAAATACCTTTGATTGATTAAACCATTCCATTGCTGTAGAACTAATGAGGTAAAGAAACTGTCTGGTCCCAATACATTAACTGGTTAATGATTGTATCAACTGGCTGGATAGCAAAGATTAAAAATGTTTACTTTTTAGAAAACAATAAACCTCCACCACAAATAGCTTCTAAGAACTGTATGACATTTACCACTGGATGTTTTATAAGCTTATTAGTCAGCAATAGGCTTAGTAGTATCTACTAACTTCCAAGGAATAATTAAAATACTTTAGCAATTGCTAGCGAGACAGAATAACTTTACCACACCAGAAACAATCACATTATACCCATATACAGTTTTAGTTAAGGCTTGCTATAATGGAGATACTGAAGCAAAGTTTTTGTCAATAAGGAATAATTCATAATGCGTACTTTGCTTTGCCTGTGAGGAGATCAGAATGCAAGAACTATAGTTTACAGGTCTGCTTCTCTAACCACAACGCTATCTATCTAACTCACTCACACATTGCTCTTCTTGGCCAGCTCCGCTTACGTGGTCCAGCAATGAATTTGATTAAACTGGCAAAAATAAATAAAAAAATGTATTCATGTTAAGCGTATTAATCATGACATTTACATTTAATATATATTTTTGCCGGATCGCATAAGCAGTGCCAGCCTTAAAGAGCAAATGTATCTGAATGACTGAGAGCGTGACTGACTAGCCAGTCCAGCAGTCTGTGCCAGGACCAGAGGGAACGGGGTTGTTCTAAACCAATTGTGGTAGCAGGTTTAGCCGACATTGCACCATTTTTTTAATACAGAAAGCACAATGAGCCACTAGTTTTTATTTAACAGTTGAAAGAATAAAAAGAAATCCACTACAGATAATTTCTGAAAGACACTCTCAGTCCACCTCCGGCTGTACTGGTAGGGGGCGCTGGTGTACCCAACAAGCAGTCACATGATATAGAACCCTTAAACCTGGTTTCCTACCTTTAAAACGTTTACATACACATTCAATGTGTGGCTATATATGGAAAAACACATTTTTACATATTGACCGCTCAGTTGGTTCCGGGGAACACACTGCAACGTCAAGTATACACGGGGCAACGGCATTTAGCTGTGGTAGCACACCAAGACACTGACGTGTAGCATTTAGCTGTGGTAGCACACCAAGACACTGACGTGTAGCATTTAGCTGTGGTAGCACACCAAGACACTGACGTGTAGCATTTAGCTGTGGTAGCACACCAAGACACTGACGTGTAGCATTTAGCTGTGGTAGACACTGACGTGTAGCATTTAGCTGTGGTAGCACACCAAGACACTGACGTGTAGCATTTAGCTG
>JACXGJ010006665.1:0-33479 GCA_016801105.1 Esox niger
ATGCCTAATTTTGTTCGAACAATCATTGCACACTTCCTGTAAATGGTATAAACTTCGTTTCACTTCTCAAATATCACTGTGTTTGTCTCCTATATGATATATTTAACTGATTTTTTTTTATCCTAAGAACCAACGATTTATGAAGGAAAATCATGGACATTAACAAGGTTGCCCAAACTTTTGCAGACCACTGTATACAGGTCATATAAACCTGAAGTGTGTCTGTGTGTCCAGGTAACCAGCCGTCGCCCCTGTCATCGGTGGAGAGCTACAACCCTGTGAAGAGGCGTTGGGAGTATGCTACCCCCATGCCCAGCCCTCGCTGCTCCTGTTCACCCCTGCAGACCCCTAACATGCTGTTTCTCATTGGTGGCGTGGCGCAGGGACCCAGCAACGCCGTGGAGGCCCTTTGTTTCAGAGAAACAGTGTGAAATAGAAGATGCAGACTAAGGATGCAAACCAATTTTGGGTGTAAATGTAATAGACACTCATCCAACCATAGTGTTTGCCTTTGTAGCTTGGAGTTGGTCCACAGGATCAAGGACAGCAACCCGGGCACAGGATCAAAGGACAGATAAAAGACTCATCCACACTTTGGAGACATCAAACAAGTTAAAGACATAAGCAAAAAACAACACCACACAACACAAATCTATTTTAATTCCAGTCAATTCAGGAAGTATATTGGAATTCTTATTCTCGTCATTGCTTTTCAGTGACAGAAAAATTGAATTTGAACAGTTTTTCTTCACGTAGACACACACATACACCCATACAGACGGACACTACAGAAGACGCGCCTTTGATCTTTGCAGCATTTTTCAGTATAAAAGCAGGGTATTTTTGTGGAAACTAAGGAGCTTAGGGCCATAATGTCTCATCACAGCAGTGTTAGCTGTGGTGGCTTAAGAAACTTTTATCACCTTAAAAAATAGAGATTTTAGGATACAACAAGTATATGAGTGTGTGTTTTCCTACCTTCACAGCCATGCATGTGGGAATATAGCACTGTTATCAATGTGGTGTTAAAATACCACAATCTTGAATTTAACCTCTAGAATGGCAGGCCAATCTCTGCACTGTAGCATCCTGATACAACAAAGCGCTTTGGCAAGAAGACACATTTTCCTGAAGCTTAAAGGAGAACAATGCCAAATAACTAAGATTTGTCTAAGTTGACAACATGCTTGAAGTCATTGCTGGACTGTCTCTTTATGCACACAGCTTTCTCAGTCTGAGATAGTAGTCTACCTAACACAAGCGCAGCGGAAGAGGGTTGCATTGCTTTTCCTCCACTAAAGCGATTTGATGTGAAACAACGATCATTTATGTGAAATATAAGTGTTCTGTCTCCGCAAAAGCAAATAAATTAGGGAAAGCCAATTCATTATGGTACATACATATATAGGGTAAGATGGGGTAACAAGGAACAGTGTCTACTTGAGGGTACAAAAAGGAAAATATTGGGGGAAAAAAGGTATTTGGGTGATGATTAGGGTTAGGCAAATAAACTACAAGGGAACCAAATTGATGCAGTTTATACTTTCTTAGATATGTGATGAAATGTTGACTTTATAAAATAGATTTTCTAAAGAGGTAACTGGTGTAACTCCCCCCCACCCATGGGTTGACTGCCACCGCCCCCCCAGGGACAATGTCTTTTTGCGGACAAAAAAATGAAAATGTTGGGGCTGAAATGGTATGTGGATGAGGATCAGGGTTAGGTGAATAAACGATAAGGGAACCAAATGGATGCGTTTGATACTTTCTGGCACAGGGGGGCTGGTTACCCCAATAGGGTTTTACTCATGTAATAAAAACGATTTAATCTGTTTTATGCATAAATCTTTTGTAAGAAATACTAATAACAGTTAGCAAGCACTAACTGAGCTCATAATTGTACAAATGCATAATTAAAAAGGGGGTAGGTGGCACCTAGGGGCCAGTTACCCCTTGTAGAAGTGGAGCCAGTTACCCCAACACACACATCCAACATATTACTACTTTAAAAAGTATTCATAATTCTCTCTAGACAAGTTGCTTATTTCTCTGAAGGCATTACTAAGTGTACGTAAAGAGAAGCTGTATTGATCCAACAAATCTGGAAATCTTTAAACATTTAAAAAAATTAGATCAACTTAACGTCAGAAATTATTTGTGTAAATATGTCCAAAAGTTGTGATGACACAGAACATTTTGTGTTAAGCAAGATTAGTGGCAGCCACGGAAAGTGTTTGATCACACCATGTAGGATCTTTGTGAATTACATGGGAGAGGCAAGTTACCCCAGGGGGCATTTTACCCCCTACTACCCTACATTTTATGTGATAAATGTGTGTTGCGGGTTTTGCAGTTTATGTTCAATGGCTTACTGTACAAGCCAATCGTCTTTGGAGGAGATGTTGGCAAAAGTCCAATTTAAAACCAGCCGCAGACAAAAAGTACACGGTAAGTATCCCAATTGATTGGGTTTTCCTTTGTGTTTTTGTTCCATCAAATTGCTTCTGTGGTGTGAGAGGCCGTATAACCCTCTGACACTGCACTCAATCTATCTCGAACCTGCTCTCCCTGACAGAGAGTTGTGCGTGGAGACAGTCCAACATCTATTTCTAGTCATTTATGAGGGGGAGAAATTATACTTTGCCTCGATGAAGAAAATGTGAAATGCAAAGGAACTGTAGGTACTACACACAAGTATATTAATTTATATTATATTTAGCTGATGTTGAGGAAGAGAGAGACCAAAATAATGTGTGTTTTAGAGTAGTTCTGAGTGGGTATCAATAGTTCTGAATGATAAGACCATGCCATCATTGTTCAGCCTTGCCCTCTTAATGAATAGATTTGAAGCTCATAGAGGAACCGGAGTGATTTTATACCTACATGTAGTAGGATGGTATTGTTGTTGTTATACAAAATATTTTTTTAAATTTCTATTTTTATCATGTTCTTCATGCATATAGTGTTTTCTCTTCTTGGTCACCATATGTAAATCTAGTTATTCCATGGATCCTGATTATTTTTTGGGACCCAACCAACTTCTACCCATACACTTTCTGGTTGTGGCGTCTGCACTGTTTGATTATGCCTGTCTCTGTGACAGCATCTCCTGGTTCATGACTTCATGACATAATGGTTGTCTTGTACTAACCAGGCCTGTGGGGGGGCCCTTTGATGTGTTGCACCTCAGGCTTTTTATTATGGCAGCTTCCGTGGCTGTTTAAGTGTTGCTGAAATGAGACAGGAGAAAGATCCACGAAAGGAAGGATTTCATCAATAATCTGTCCACATTACGCACTTACTTCATTACTAAGCACGTGAGGAGTTTTATATTTTTCAAAGTAAAGCTGTTTGGGTGTGATTGATGTTTTAGGTTGTTAATAGTGTGCTGCTATACATCCGGGCTAACACTTTATAAAAGAGTTCCAGGCGGTCTGTGCATATTCATGGGGCATCTCATTCTACATTGAATAAAAGCGTTGACGTCAACACCTTCATCAAATGTTCCATTAGTTATTCAAGTAACAAGATGATTTAGCCAAATCCAAAGAGAGGATTAGTTAGCACTTGTAGCATGTACAGAGAATCCTACTGTAAAGGCAGAGACATTACAATATCATGGACCATATTACCACCGCTCAATATTCATTTATTACTTATTAATTTGAATAAATTCCAGTGTCTGTGTTAGTTTAAGCCCATGGGCTCACCACACTTATCTCTGGCTTGCTGGAAACACCCATTAAATGATACTCCACAAATATATGTACATACGTAAATACTGTAGATTATCAGTAGAGAATGCTGTATTTATTGGCAACCTGTAGAAAGCCTAGGGTCTGGTCCAGGGAGATCTCTGCTTTTCAGCACAGTTAATTTAAGAGAGTGCACACGTATCCTCAAGGCATTCTATCAGGCATCCCTTTCAACAGAGAAACTGACAGTTCCCCAGCTAAAATCATTTTTCGTATGTGCTACTCTGACAAATGACTCAACAATGTATGGCTGTTTACTCCAGTTGCGTACTCTAATAGCATAGTGGGAGGTTTTATCAACAAAGTTTAATGTTTTAGAGCATTCCCATTCCCCATTTGCTCTCTATAGCAGTCTGAGAGACTCAGGTTTTCTGTAAAACATGCCTCTGCCTTTCCTTTGTAGGATTAAAAATGTTCATTCCATATGTTACATATTCCCACACTTGGCTAAATTTGATCAGACTTAGAACTGTGTCTTATTTGTACCATTAAAGCCTCTTTTTCTCTGCGATTTGCTGTGAATGGTTGCTGTGTAACATCCGCAGGTAGCATTACCATGTTAGGCAGTGAAGTGTTATTGATTTTTATTTAAAAAGATATTAGTATTTAAACCATTTGTATTCTCTCTGTTGTTTTAATCCCACAGCTTCTCCTAGAGGTGTTTCTTCATGTTGTGTGGTTTGAGCTGTACATGGTCAGGTTTGTGGTGGTATTGTGTAGTTTGAGCTGTACATGGTGAGGTTTGTGATGGTGTTGACACCTGGTCCGTTATCTCTCTGATGCTGTGCTGTGACGTGTTTCCATGGTGCGTAACAACGGTAATGATGTTAGCTGATGATCTGTATCAAATGCACTGTACATCCTGACTCCTGTCTCAACGAGGGAGGATACACAATGTGTCTGAGTATCACAGAGACTTTCAGTGGAAACAAAAGCCTGTCACAATTTTAGATCCTGTATTTGTTTTATAAATTGGTTTGCTGTTTGAAGCCATGAGGCCAGCTGAGTTTGCTTTCGTCACGACACACAAACACACAAACACAGAAAGTCAACTGAAAATTTCTTGCGTCAAGGTAAAATTACGTTATTTATAATCGGTGTTGTATATATTTCTAGATAAAGATGGTGAGTGTCTCTGACGTCAATGATTTTTTTTTATTCTGTGCTCACTGTATAATGCAACCTTGGTTAGTTTCCCTCCCTCCTTTAAAACGACAAGGTCAGTAGATAACAAAATATCTTCCTACAATAAAAGGAAAATAATTCTGACTAAGACAAATGGAAAGGTACTCTACATAGTATGTATGAATAATCTATTACTGATTATACAATCATGTACTGGCAATGAGAATAACATAGGATAAATAAATCACTGGTCCCTGATTGTACATCTATTTCTCATCTTCATTCACATATAAGAAATAATAATTGCATACACTTATTTTCCCAGGTTGATAACACACCATTAAAAGGCAGTTCAACAGATACACGTACACAGCATACATTTGTGATTCTTTTCACCTTGGTTGTTCAAACTGACATTGGCAGATCATTAAAAATATTTTTTTACCCGCATTATTTTAACAGTTAATATCTAATCTCAATATTTTATTTACTTTAATCTTATTTATAATCTTATAATATTCTGACCTTATTGACATATTAACTTTGCCTTGACATAAGTGATTTAGGCTTGGCTTATACACACACAAAACACACACATACCCTCATTCACATGTGGAGAAGGACATTCCTATAAATTGTAACATCTGGAAGAGTACTGCTAAGCCATTATTAAGTCTGTGTCCAAACCATCACCCAGTTCTCTTGAGAATTAAAATAAATCAACCAGATGGAAACAGGCCACTCTCACACATAACTCATCTATGGTGTGTGGCATCTTTCATGTTCAAAAGTGACAATCAGCACAGGAACTGTTTCCCTCCTATTAATGAAAGAAGCATCAGCCCAAATAATTTGATTAAGTCTGAATGGGTTGTAATTCAACAGAGAAAGATGTATTCTAAGACCTTCTGAAACTCACCTAGCCCAAAACACAATAAGCCAGCCAGCGCATTGGAGTTAGTTAGCTCTGTAATGGTCCTGGTGTCTCACCCACCCAGCTGCGTCCAGTGGCTTGGCAGCATCAGGCTCTGTAGCACCTAGAGACTGGAAGAGGAGACAAGTTTACTTACCAACTCATTTATGAATTATTGTGACCAACAGAGCTCCATGCGTTTTGACAAAGCTCCGGTCCGACTGGGAGATGTCAGGATGGAATCCTGTAATTGTCTTTTGTTCCCTGGTACAATAAGACATTGTTACTGTAATGTGCTCAGTACAGGCAGAGTTGTGGCAGTGACTCCAGTACAGTAATTCAGTGCCTATAAATGTGAGGTTGTGCCTATATGAATTCTATAATAAAATCTTTTGACTTGCTGTCGGTTTCCCATGTTTGTGTTTCATTATTTCTGCGAGTTTTCTATTATCTTCACACTGACAGCAGGCAGGCATAATTCAGAGGAATTACCTACTGAGTGTATTACAATGTCATCAGGACAGAAGGAATGTATCAAAATAAGATAACATTTTACCTTGTTCATAATAGATGACCCAGGTGGTACAAACTACCTCAAACATTGCTCTACGTTTGTTTCTATGGTGAGAATAGAAGTTAATTCTTAATGGCATTGATGGATGGTTCTAAAGTACACTGGTTCACAAAATGAATTCCCAAATGTATACTTTTTTTTTTTACTGTAAATTGTATGCTACCTGCATCGTCGTTTTCAACAGAACTGTGTTAAGGATAGTATTCCAAGTTACATGAGAAGTTTCTACTGACCTAGGCCTGGTTTCCCGATAACGTGGTTTACGACGAGAGGGGACTACGAGGGACTGGTTTCCCAAACCACCACGTACTGTACGTCGCCATTCATAAAGTGCATCGTAATTGCCACGTTACGACCGTTTTGAATGGCATTTGGACATGTTTGTGGTTTGGAATGAAAGGTAGCCTATTCATTGCATTTCAATATAGCTTGATTACTTATCAGAAACATATAATATCGCTGGCGGTGTATTCTACAATACTATTTAGGCCACAATAGGAAAGTGCGAAACGTAGTAGTGAAATGTCTAACAACCTTTGTTTGAACTACTTATTGAAAGTCAGCCACCGACGAGACTGTCAGATTCCAACACATACACTGTACCTGCACGATGTGCCACTGCTGAGTAGTGATGTGCAGTTTATGAAGGTAAAATGTAGTGAAGTCTGCGGTTCTCTTATATTACCAGTTTGCCGTGATTTTTCTCTCGCTTCCGGGCTTCCCGTAGTAACCCCCGTGTTTCACGTGACAGCGCTAGGAACTGTGGGCAATTCCCCCAGGCAAAGTCTACTGAAATGCTGACTTAAGAAAAGGGTGCTTAACGGGCTCCAAAGGTCAGCGAGACAGCGGTCGTGGATTTGACAGTGGGACAACACTAACAGTGCATTCACACGATTCGTGAAATTTCGCATAGCCCACGCTAGCATCGCCCAGAGTGCTTCGCCTGTAGCATACTTTGGGCGAACTAGCATCATAACAGCAGGTAAACTGTCTATAAACGTTGAGAAAAGCACATTTGTATGAAGGAACCTCAGATTATTACAATGGTTAAAATCGGCATAGAAACGTTTTTTTAATACATTTGATATATATCTACTCAATTAATATGCCTTATTGATGTCATTCTTACAACCTGCGATCCTAGCTAGCAAACCATCTTGCTAGAATTAGGTAGCCACCAGTCAGCTAAAGAATCTAATATTGACACCAGAAGCACCAATCTAATATTGACACCAGAAGCACCAACTCTCATCCCCCTGTCTTCACCCTGCATTTTATTTTGTTTGCACCTTTGTAGGCAAATAGCGTGCAATATTACAGCTCATGGAATCCTATCACTGCTACTAAGAGTCATTAATCTTTACAAAAAGGACTGCAAAAGCTTAGTTATTTTAATTGTACGGAGAGCATTTCACAACCACCTACGCAAAATGCCGTAATTGGTCAGTCCCCCGCGTAAAGTTGGAAAATCTGAACCTTCGCCTCTCACGGATCGCCCCACAAGCCATTCGTTCTCCACGCTTCCTTTCATTGAAATTAATTGAGCCATCGCACCTATTGCGAATAGTGTGAATGTACGGTAAGCAGAGGATAGGGCTCCAGGCCACTTGTTAGTCCATCGTAACAGGCACTTTACTGTTTTTGTGAAATAACGCTTCATGCGAGTAATCGCGAACAGTTAATATTAAGGCAATAGAACGAATAAAAAGTCTTGATTTAGACCAATTCATTTTGAAAAAGTATATAGACAACGTTTTGATCTACAGGGATCTTTGGTCTTTTTTTCTTTCTTGGACTCATCCAATAGAACCCAGAGTTTTCTTCAATGGGAGCTTCTATACAGTGCTATGTCCCTTGGGGCATTTGCCTTGGGCCTTTACACTGCTCTATTTTTAACATCAACGCCATGAATGACAGTGTTTCATGCTTGAGGGTTGAGAAGGCTACTTCTAGAGTCTTTTTGAGTGTAATACATCATTCGTGTGTTGAGAATTCACAAATGCGCAGCTATAATGTGTTTTCATATGCTTCAAACGGATATACAAATACCATTAAAGCCACCACAATGGTTTCTGCCAATGTAAGCATCTATAAACTCATTGAATATGTCTGTCCGTATGAATAGATACATGTCGTCATGAAGTGCTCTGCCACAAGAAGTTATTTAAGCAGAAGGCAAGTCTAGCTGTAGAAAGTAGTTGCTGCTGCTTTTGTAATGTGTGTATTAGAGGTCCAAATGAAGTAATGGGAAGTTTTCAGTTTCACCAAGCAGAACCCAGAGAGAGGTAACGATTCATAGAAACAATCAGTTTGGGATGTCATCATACTAATGTTAGAGAGCTAATCTAATGCATTCTTTTCCACCGAGCTGACCACCATAATGTAGTTTTGAGACTTGACTGGCTGCTAGGTGATGAGTGGCTGAGTTATGGGAACTCATCGTTCTGCAACAGGGAAGCATCCTCAGCAGGGAATTCCTGGCCTCACCGCTCTCTAGTAACTCCCTCAGGCCGCTCGGAAACCTACGAAATCTGACATCATCAGGTGAGTAAGTGTATCCTCACACATGACTTATGTAACTTTGTTTTAAAAAAAGGAAAGGCTTGGTACTGTTGCCTAGGAAAATGGCTTGCTGCAATTTTCGATTCTAGCAAATCCATTTGAACTTGTCACAATAAGGCAGGATGAAATTGTAAGTCATAATCTTAATAATAGTCTAAGTAAATGTTCTAGGAATGTTCATGGTTTGCTGGGAATGTTGTCTTTAGGTTTTGGGGAACATGAAGCTAAAACAAATGTTTTGTGGTGTGGATACTGACTATAGCTTACTTGGGAATTTGAGTTTGGGACATCATACTTAGGGCCTATTTAGCTTTCTTAATAAAGTAATGCAGAAATATTTGATATGACAATGAAAGTGCTTTTAGTGTTAATGTGCATAAATGCAGAATCTACAAAATCAATTAAGTTTTCCATAACGTGGAATGAAATAAAATGTTTACTGTTTTGCCTATTTATTATCCAACATAATTTTTCAAAGAGTTTTTTTAAAGCATTTTTATTTTATCATTTGGTAAAAATGTTTTTCAAAGACAGACATAATTGTATCTATTCTACTTTATTCCTTAGTTTAGCTTTTGCTTGATAGCATTGCTTGTTGGAATTTTAAAGCAAAACTTAACATATCTCCATTTTCCAGACTCTCCTGAATTGAAAGTTACTTCTGAGTCTGTAGCTCCACCCATTTGGTCATGGGGATTGTCTACTGTATGTGATAAGACAGACGCCACTGACGACTCCGGACGAATTTGGCTGTATCTGAGGCTTTGTGTCCCTGGCTGTATGTGTCACAAACGGATCAATATTTACAGACATCTTAGTGACATCTGTAATTCCAGTGACATTCATATTCTGCTGAACACAGTAAAAGATAAATGGTGTGGATAAAACAAACAACGGAATCAGGCCCACACATAATGACATGACCAAATTCAATGTCTCATGTGAATTCAAGTTCATTTCAAATCTTTAATATTGATATACCATGTGTCAACATATATATAAATATGTATATTGAAAATGGGAGTTGGCCCAGTACAGAGTCTGAGTTACAGAAGTTTGGATTGTTTCCCTAATCTTCTCCAGTTTACGCATGTCAGCTTTAAATAATGTATAGATCACTGTTAAACCATGGTGCAGAGCATTTCAACTGGCTCTCACGTGTTTAATGGGGCAGAGTTGTCAATAACTGTGCACTGTCTCTAATTATATTGTCATTGCCACTTTAGGTGAAATTGAAGATATAGGGATACATTGCACATTAAATATTGTTTCTGCACATGATCTAAGAATGACATAGATAGCATTATTGTTTCATACAGGGCTGGCATTTGGCATTGTGGGGCATAGTGGTTGGATAAGCCAAAGTCGAATAAGGTAAACTAATTCATTCCAACTTTAGGGAAAATCAGCATGTTGAAAAAGTATTTGGCCAGTTTGCAGTGGGATTCATTAATACAGTATTATAGTGTACCTCTGAGTTTATGGTGTCTATAGTAGATGTAATTCCCTTGGGGCTGTTGACAATGTGACCAGGGATTGTCCACGTATCTCACCATATTTGACCATGTTTTTGGAGACTGTGATGAAAGGCAGTGTTATTGGCGATGCTGCAGTTTCTGAACAGGGCCTTTGGGTTTGCAAACGGCTTCGTCTTCAGTCTGCGTGGATGCTGCCTTGGTTGAGAAGACATTGAGCATGGGCATGTTTCTTTCAGTTCTCCAGTCTCTGAGGTTCTTCTGGATGCAGTCCTGGAGGAGTGTCTGGATCGTCTGGCGGGATTGAAAGCTGGTATGCTTTTTCTTTTGAATGTATATTGGGCAGGTTTCCCAACGTGAAGTCTGGCTGTGTCCTGGTGTAGGTATGTTGAGGTGGATGTTGTATAGATACTTCAGACTGAGAGTGAGTTCGGTGGACCCGTTGTGTATTTTTGAGAGGCTAGCGTTTATCCTCTGGATAATAGCAGTGACATCCCGGAATCAGAGTAGATATTACAATTGTGGCACGATAGAAGATAGTGACAGCCCTCTTCATACCCCCATTGATGGGGCTAACTTTTCCTGTTGGGCATACAGCTCAATGGTCTAGCATGAATTATGATGTCGTGGGTGAGCCAAGCTGGGCCTCCAACAGGCTCTTTCGTAGGTCTCCATGCCATGGGGCATAATAACCTTGCCAGCTTATTATTTAGGAAAGGTTGATGTTCTGATATTTGTTCATGGTGTTGGTTTTCTCCAGTTCTTTGTGAGGGTGGCAGAAGTGATTGAGGGTAAATAATAGGATGGTTGGTTCAATTTGATCAAAGTAGTGGAACAAATATGCAGATTGGTTTCTGAACCTTGAAACATCCCAGTGCTATTAATATGCATAATTCCAGCGGTTGTTTTAGTTTCTGGTATTTCTCCTTAAGTATTGGCCTGGAGAGCTCTATGTCAAGCATTTGGATAATCTTTATAACAAAGGACTACTTTTAAATTCCCTTTTTTTCCCATGAAGTCTATCCTCAATGTCTCAGGGGAAGTTCTCACCAGTTAAGCTTTGAATTTCTTCCTGACTCAGTCGTAACATTTCCTGGAAGAGTTTTTACAAAGTATCTGAAACAATGCCTAGAGAACACATCAATATTCATTTCCATGGTGACCTCATTACCGTTATGCACTCTGTTTATTATTATGCAGGTGCCTTTTTTAGAGTTAACTGATTTAAATAATACACCTATGTGTTAAGGTACTTTTGAAACAATACACTGTCATTAATTATATTAAACATGTTTCAATGCTATACACTGTAGAGAGAAAAACATTTTGTACAGAACAAGTACTTCCTTTTCAATAGCACTTTTTGTTTGAATGTTTGCTTGAATGTTTCCTTATTAAGAAAATAACTGTCTATCCTCCCGAAATCTTTTTTCTTTTTGTCTTTCTTATGTCTGCCCCTGTCAGTGACCTTAATGTCCTAAGGGTCTACAGCCCCATAATCCTTCTCTTGCTATGTCCTACCCAATGGTTGCTGTCGAATTTAATAGGCTTAGTCGATGAGGTTCTATCAGAATAATGTCAGATTCTTCTAGATGTGCCGCACACAGCAAAGCATTTAACTGTTGACTTACAAATAAATGCAATTGAAAGAGGAGCTCTTCTCAAGTGCTGCTCATAGAATTTGCAACAGTACAATATGTTTAAGTGTTTTACATTATTATTTAATGCATAGGCAAAATCTATATTGAACTAGTCAAATTCAGACCAACAGGTTTTAAAACTGTATTAAGCAAAACAAACCATATGCGTGTTCACAGCTTAGGCATCCAACAATTCTCTGGATGGTTGATATCAACGTAATGCTACAAATGTCTACCACAGGAAGAATGTGGTCGATTCATAGCCACTTGAATGGATTTGTTATCAGAATGGCATCCAGAGTTAATCAGCAGCAATAAGTTTAAATCAATAAACACCTATGCTGAAACGCAATGGTGTGAGTCCTGTTGGTTAAAAATAGCTTGTAAGAAGCTGTCCTGGTTTTCCTTTCTTCCCAGAAAGGAGAAAGGAAGGAATTGTTGGGATTATTATTTTTTAAGATTATTATTTTCCAAAAGTATCTAAGTATATTCAAGATGGTAGATTGTGTTGTGCGAAGTTGTGCCAAATTTTTAATAAAAAGTTTTGCTTTTATTTTACTTTATTTCTTTTATGTTACTTTATTTCAACTGAGCTAATGATTAAATTACAGTTACACATACTGCATCCCATCTAAAATAAATATAAAATTGTCACGGTTGTGGTGGAAGGACACAGGCACAGAGACAGAAAGACGGTGGTAATCAACCAATTGGAGAGACCATAATCAAATAGAGGCACCACCTTCTGTCCCGTTCTGTCTATGGCCCCAGTCCAGCACAGAGATGGCTAGGTGCATAGCCAGGAGGTGACACATGCAAATTGTGCTGCTCATGTGCAAGCAGGGGGCATTTAGGTTATGCTCTAAACAGTTTATTCAGGAATACATGAATACATTAAAAATAACTTAATGTAAGGCAGAACTCCACCTGACAAAATCTCTGTTTTATTTTATTAACGCCATTTGCACAAAAGCCTTCTCTCTGGCCTGTCATGTTTATATATTACATCAAGGAACACATTTAACAGAAAAACTATTGGTTACAGCAAAAAACAGATCTGTTCTCTGTCTAGGTCTTGGGTTTTACAGGAAAAGTAATTAAACTCGTCTCTTGTGTACATGCTCTCTAAGCATGACCCCACCACAGCCTTTTCCCACCCTGCTTAAGTTGCTCTGGATCTTCTCAAACACAAATGTGCGTCCTTTTACTGAAATCACTCTGGCAAGTCTGTCCGACCACCCCTCTCCCCAACCCAAACAGTGCTGCGCCCATTTGGCACAGATGGCGTGCTGGGATAAGAACAAGAACCAGGTCAGAAAGATCCAGCTGAACTGCAAGACAGTGTCTGAGAGCGCTGTGCATTCTGAATGACGCAGTGGTCGCTGATTCACAGTGCTGTAGTGTCATGATGTCCTGTTGCTTATTCATACCAAGAGGATGTCCTGTAGTTGACTCAGGCCAAGAGGATGTCCTGTAGTTGACTCAGGCCAAGAGGATGTCCTGTAGTTGACTCAGGCCAAGAGGATGTCCTGCAGTTGACTTAGGCCAAGAGGATGTCCTGCAGTTGACTCCGGCCAAGAGGATGTCCTGTACCAAGAGGATGTCCTGCAGTTGACTCAGGCCAAGAGGATGTCCTGTAGTTGACTCAGGCCAAGAGGATGTCCTGTAGTTGACTCAGGCCAAGAGGATGTCCTGCAGTTGACTCAGGCCAGTAAGATGTCCTATAATTCACACAAGCCAAGAGGATGTCCTGTGGTTGAGTCCCAAATGGCACATTTCGGTAGACATGAAACTGAAATTGTGAAAATGGTTCATACATTTAAATCTAGCTAAACAACAGGAAAGAAGAATTGGTAATAAATGTTCTAGTCAGAGAAACCAGTTGTAAGAGTCTGAGAAACAGGTTGTTTCTGCAGGCACATTCCCAAAATCCTGGTCATTAGATGATAATAAGATAATGATTATGTGTTTTTAATGTCTGGTCTGTATCATCCCAAGATGCTTCAAATATTTCCTTAATCTTCAGTGCAACAACAGTTTCCTCAATGATGGACACTGTACCTTTCTCAATTCTTCAAGAACACAAGAAGTATAGGACAATTGTACAATTTTATTTGATAAATTAAATCGATAGTTCTACTACCACATCCCACGCTAACATACTTATATTTGCTGCAAATATTTGTATTGGCATGAACACTACACAAAGACCACGCCTACTCTAGTTAGGCTTGAGTGAACATCCAGCAACATCCACCTGTGTATCCTTACATGCCCACCTGCATGAACACACACAGAAATATGGATCTGAGGAGAGTAACGGCTTTTTGGGTTGAGACGGTTGCGATGATGACTTACACAGGAGCAGAGTAGTGAGAAGAGACAGTCATTTCTAGACTGCCGCTACCTTCCACTCTGACTGGCTGCCTTACCGTTCATTAATGGTTCAGCCGTCTACATTTATCTGCCTTTCTAATGTCTCTCCCTGTGTCTCTGAATCGTCCATATAATGTCATACTTATTTGAGTTCAATGCGCCTTCAGCGTTCATAGTTTTTCAGAGGTTCGAGAGAAATTCCTAGTTTATACTACAACAATATACTGTATGTAACTCTCTGAAATAAGTAACCCTTGAACAGTAATACAATTCAGCAAATCTGACAGCTGTGTCAATAAACCAAGCCTTAACGCTATACTGGTGTTGGAATGTGATGTAATGCTAACCCTATAAAAAGGCCTCCCTATTATCAAAAACAACCCCATATTAATTATAGCTTGCTTGTGGTATTACAGTCTACTTATAGCTTTAATGATAACAGCACCAACTAACCATAAATGGGTATCAACTGTTTCTGCAGGTGTGTAATGTGAAACCTAACCCTAGTGTCTAATGCTAATCTCAGTTTGTTACCCATAACCATGCAGAGTTAAAGTCAATAGTAGGGCACACATACCATTAACTGGAAAATAGATTCAGATGATACATCAACTGCAATAATCCATAGTTTCCTTAGATGACATTCCTTTAACCTTGTTTTTACCTAAACTCTGTATGAACAGGTTGAAGTATGACTTCACACAAAATAATGGTTGTGTGTATCTGCCATCTACTGGTACAACTCCATCTTGCAGGCTGCTTCGTAAAATCACTTAAATATACTGAACAAAATTCTAAACGTAAAATTATTTTGCGCCGATCTCAAAGATCTAAGACTTACTCTATGTACTCAAAAGGTCTATTTCTCACAGATATCTGTGTTAGTGAGCACTTTCCTTTGCTGAGATAGGCCACACCTGTGAGTTGGATTGATTATCAAGATCAAGAGTATAACACAGGTGTGCCTTTGGCTGGCCACAATAAAAGGACATTCGATAATGTGCTGTTTCACTGTATTGGGGAGGGTCCAAAAACCAGACAGTATCTGGTGTGACCACCATTTGCCTCACGCAGTGCAACACATCTCCTTTGCATAGAGTTGATCAGGTTGTTGATTGTGGCCTGTGAAATGTCGGTCCAATCCTCTTCAATGGCTGTGTAAAGTTGCTGGATATTGGCAGGACCTGGAACATGCTGTCATAGACGCCGATCCAGCGCATCCGAAATATGCTCAATGTGTGACATGTCCGGTGAGTATGCAGGCCATGCAAGAACTGGGATGTTTTCAGCTTCCAGGAACTGTATACTGATCTTTGCAACATGGGGCTGTGATGAAAGGCACAACAATGGGCCTCAGGATCTCATCATGGTATCTCATTGCATTCAAAATGCCATCAATAAAATGCACCTGTGTTCGTTGTCCACAACACGTGCCTGTCCATACCATAACCCCACTGTTGACATCAGCAAACCGTTCACCCACACGATGCCATACACGCATGTGTTGTGGGGGATAATTCTATATAATGCATAAATAACCTTATACTTATGAAAATATTAATGTGCAATGTATAATCATGTAGTTTTATTAGAAACATATTAACGTAGAATTACACATACAGATAATGTTTATGTTCATCATAATATATGTGTCTTATGCTGAGAGATAGTCATGAGCAGGCAATTACCTTGAGCCCAGAGAGGGGCATTCTAAAGTTTACTACCTTTGTATCCACTGTTGGGGTGTCCGGAGTGTGGCCCATGAGCTGGTCATAAAGTGTACTCTGTGATAAGAGATGACCTGAGTGTGGCCCATGAGCTTAACGTAACACTTACTTTGTGGACAATGATGGACATGACCCAAGTACGAACCATAAGTAGGATTTGAATTACTGTCGCAAATTACGAGCATTCAGGGAGGTAGAAGATAAGAAGCACACCCCACTCAGGGGGGTTGCCAACCAGACAAAGTCAAATGGCGTAATGTGTGAAAGTTCTGTATAAAAGCCATGGTCCGGACTTGGGGGAGGACATTGGGGGTGTATCTGCAGAAGGACCTGGCTTTAATTTCTGTCATTATTGTATGATTTTCATTAAAGGCTATTGGATTCACAAAGTCCTGAGTTGAAGTGCATTTGTTTTTAGTAAAGAGTGGTTGATTTTCCACGACAGTCTGCCCAGTAAAGTGAATACCGGGATTAATCCGTGAAGCAAACACCTCTCCAAACAGGCATTCAGATGAGCTTCCCTGAGACGGTTCCTGACAGTTTGTGCTGAAATTCTTTGATTCTGCAAACCTATTGTTGCAGCAGCTGTCCAGGTGGCTGGTCTCAGACGATCTTGGAGGAGAAGATGCTGGATGTGGAGGTCCTGGGCGGGTGTGGTTACATGTGGTCTGCGGTTGTGAGGCCGTTTGGATGTACTGCCAAATTCTCTGAAAAGCCTTTAGAGATTGCTTATGGTAGAGAAATGAATTCAAAATACGGGCAACAGCTCTGGTGCACATTCCTGCAGTCAGAATGCCAATTGCACGCTCCGTCAAAACCTGCAACATCTGTGGCATTGTGCTGTGTGATGGAACTGCACTTTGTCGGGTGGCATTTTATTGTCCAGCCTAAGGTACACCTGGACAATACGCATGCAGTCTGATCAGCATCTTGATATGCCACACTTGTGAGGTGGATGGATTATCTACAAAGGAAGGTTTTGGGTGAGGAACAGAATGGTAAAACCTAAGAGACCACTGCAAATTTGACGCTTCTGTTCCACACTCAAAACATTCCTTTTCAACTTTTTGCTGGACTAGCATAAGCGGAGCCGGCCAAGAAGAGTGAATGTCTCTTACTGACTGACTGACTGAGAACCCCTTATTAAATAGCGTAGTTGTTAGGAGTGGACCTGTAGACTATAGGTCCCACGTTCATATCTCCTCAATTAATTATTCCATATAGACAAAATCTTTGCTGAAGCCTGAAATAAAACAGTTTATGGTTATATTGCGAGCCTGTTTTTGGTGGATTTTCGAGGTACGCTTCTGTGCATGCGTTTTGGGTCAGGATAGACACACATTTGCTGGCTACAACATACAGTAATTACGTTATAGTAAGCCTTAACTAAAAACTGTAAACGGTTATATTGCGATTGTTTCTTGCATGGAAAAGTTCATCTTCAGTCTCGTTAGCAATTGCTCAATTCTTATGATTATTCCAAGAATTTAGTAGATACTAGTAAGCCTATTACTGTCTGATGAGCTGTTTAAACAGCCAGTGGCAAAAGACATACAGTTTATAGATGCTATGATGGAGATAAATTTAATAAGAAACGTTAGTCAGTTTAACACAATGCTCAATGTTGTCTAGCGAGTGATGGAACATGTAATGCCTTGGCCGTAGTGGTTAAAGACAGTGTCTTTCACGTGGAAGGCCTATGTTCTTTCACGTGGAAGGCCTATGTTCGGATCAATTGTAACTACATTTATACATTTTATTTGTGGGCTGCAATAAAACTTTATGGTTATACAGTATTGCGACTATTTCAAACGTGTAATGCCGTGACGTAGTGGTTAAAGACAGTGCCTTTGTTCAGGGTCGACATACTCATACTCATCCAGTATACAGCCTTGTGGTATAGTGTTTAACAACATAGCCCTTCATGTGGGCGACCCGGGTTTAATCTTGAGAGGACAACACTTTCTATCTTGGGCCTGCGGAACTAGGCTCGCCTGGTTTCTTGTTAGCAAAGGAAAGAAAAAGGGGCAGTGGTCTCTTCATTTTTTCCTCAGCTGTATTTCAATAGCATTTGGCTTTTATAATTAAGTATTTGAAATTTGAAAGTTTTAATCAAAAGTGAAGTCAGGAGATTACAACATGTCTTTAAGGTTTTTTATTAGAGCAATACCAATAAAGTATTCAGAACAACAATATTATGTGTCCACCACATCAGTATGTTTATCCTTAAGATTAGCAGGGCTTGGACACACAAGGATGATCCAGATTACAAATGAAAACATCAGGAGATCATATTCCGATCTAGAATGTGTATTTAATTACAATTGATAACATGATTTTATCATATTTTGTGTAAATTAACAACTGTCAGTAGTTTATTCTTTTGGGTTAACAGAGTTAGGTGTTTTGTTTTAGGTAATGCTGCACTAATGTGCTATGGACTGTACCCTGAAAATATGTTATTCATTAGCAGAAGCCTAACCACAACAGAATGAAATGTTGTGACACATCGCTCAGCGTTCACAAATGTCTGACAAACAGCAGTATCATGGGAAAACAGCCCGGTGACCAGTAAGATAGGTGATCATGTGAGCTATACAGTAGGAAGTAGTAATGTCTTGTTCAGTTGGCAGGCTTATATATTGAGGATAATCTACATGCTAAGAGTAAAGGTACTCTTCTTATTTACCACTGTAAACAAACAAAAGTGACAAGGTGGCACAAGAACAACAGAATGTTTCATGACCACAAACATTGATTGTGCAACAACTTACATGAAGTTTGAGGTGAGTAACCATTCACATGCTATGTTGACACACACCTTAATGATAATTATGGGCCATGGTCCCAGCTTGATGGTCTCTGATTAGCTCTAACATTCTATTCCCTAAAGGACAATCAATCAATTACATATACCTATTTACAAACTCACATATCTGATGTGAGGGTTTGGAGGAATGCATCTTGAAAGACTGACTGGTTCACAGTGCATTCCTCATGTGAATAGGGTGGGACACTTGTCCCTGTGCAGTAGGTACAATACACTATTTAATACCTGAGTTTTCATACAAAATATAATGTAATGTCTTTTTCACTACAACTTTGTGGTTTTAAACCAAGGCCACACTCTGTAGCCAAATGTGATACGATGATTAAATTATTTCCAATATCTACTCTTTGGGCAAACAAGCAATTCACGGTAAGTGTATTTTAATGGAAGAACTCACCATGTAAAACTAGCTATCTTAAGTTGCTAACCCAAAACCCACACAGTTTACTTTAAAGCAGGGGTCTCCAAAAGTCTTTGACATGGGAGCTGCTTTTAAACAATGAAAAAACTACTATTTTGTTTTCATTTAGGCACATTCTTCTCTTCTCTCCCCTGTAACATGTATCAGGCCAGGTCTCCAGTGCTAAGTTTATAAGAGAAATCAGTCAAGAGACATGGATTTTATTGGTGGGCTCAATAAAATCTATTTTGGTTCTTCAGATTGTCAATATTTATAGAGAAAACAGACTGAATGTTCTGAGTCCTTGTCAATGTACGTTATTTTGGTCTGATTGTATATAACAATTATTGAGAAAAGTTCATCTTCCCCATAGCATAGCATTTCTCAATTGCAAGTATTATGCCGGCCTTGAGTTAATCTGTAGTGTACTGCAGCTGTCATTAATTACAATTAACAAATAATAGATATAAATTATGTACTTAGGATACGCAAGGTTAGCTTTGCAGAAGAAAGTGCAAAGTTTTTACCAACTGTGATAAATGTGTGCCCCACAATAGAATGAATTGCCAAATATTGTGTTTGGTTTGGCTTTTTAAGACAAAAATGGCGAAACGGGAGGGGTTATGTTACATTAATTCAATAGTAGAAGGGAAGCCTTTGGTGTCTGATACTCATTTGTTATTTGGAATGTGAAAACTGCATGTACCCTAATTGTTATTTTTGGCCATGAATGGTTTGTGAACTACCACAAAATAGAGATCAACCGTTTGGAGTCCCAAGTCAGCAGATTTGGATTGTTTAACACTGCCATTGGTCCAGGTTTGTGTCCAAGACCATGAGTGGAGAACAAGAGGTAGTTCAACTGATGTCATGTTACTGACCATCTTCTGAATCAGTCATACCGATTTCACACACTTACATACGCACACATACACACTAGCATACAAACAAATGCACACATTTGCACAAAAGCATTCGCATGTAAGAATACATGCGTGCATACACACATACTTGTCCTATACTGTGGTAACAGAGAGCAGAGGGCTGTGACATAAAATGCTGTCCCCCTCCCCCACACGGGTCCCGTGGGTCAGCAGCTCCTCCACTGTGGTCCAGTCATCCAGCAGTTTATGGTTCCTCAGGCGGCTCTGTTTCCTGTGGCTGAGCTCCAGTACTGTGCTGCAGCCTGCAGGTCCCCCGGACCCGTCCTCCGCCGGCCCCTCAGCCTCACGGCTCAGCCTCCGCTGTCTCTGCGCCCGGGCCAAAGCCAGATGGCGCCGGCGCTCCGTCCTGCTCCAGTAGCGGCCTGTCCAGGCCTCCCCACGAGCCTCCTCATCTGTGGTGACTTCGCTGCGCTCATCGGCCAGGCGGGATGCCCGCGCCTTCAGGAGCTGGTTCCTCACAGCACGTGGGTTTCCAGAGAGACCTCTCCTGGAACGGGCAGAGGGCCCATCCAGCGTACTGTAGAGGGGATCACAGGGGCTGTGTGCTCGGGTCCAATCCCCACCAACGTGAGGGTGTCCCAGTGTTGCGAACTGACGCCAGTCGTCTGACTCTTTCCCTGGCGGTTTCTTTGAGGGACTCCTGGAAAGACACTGTCCTTCACTGTTACATTCCTCGTTGGCCATACTGCTTCTTTGCTCTCCGTCATACTCACTATGCCAGGTGCCATCCACTTGGTTACTCCGATGCCTCCTTTTCTCACTGAAGTCTGTGTGGAAGCCCCTCTTATAGTGTACTGCACCAGAGTTCTCAGTGGGCACAGCCAGGTGGTTTGGGCTGCTGGCCGGTTGTCTGTTGTTACCCGTGGGCAGTGTCGGGTGGCTGGCCCGTCTCCTGTCTGATAAGTCATGTACAGTGTGGCTGCGGCTGGGGAGGTCCTCGGAGGAGTGCTGGTTCAGCATCAGGGCTCTCCTCTGGCAGGGTTCGGTACGGCAGCTGGAAGCGACCCTGGGAGCAGACCTGGGGCCATGCCTGGTCGGCTGGGGGCTCCTGGCTTTGCAGAACTGAATTGAGCCGGCCTCCATGGTGCACTGGTGAGTAACAGCTGCGTGAGATCCAGCCTGGGGGTCACAGCTCAGGGTCTCAGGGATGGACTCCAGATCCCAGCGAGATTTTGATCTCCAGGTCCCGGCTAGACCTTGATCCACACGGCTCCGGTAGTTGTGGATCCTCCCATCTATAATCTTCTGGAAGTTGCGGAAGTCCCCTGTGCTAATGCTGTGAAAGCCAGAGTCGCTGGGCTCTGAGGAGAGGAGGGACTCAGAGGAGGGAGAGCTTCCGCGACTGGTGTGTCCTGGAGGGGAGGACATGGGGGCCTCTACCCCGTCCTCCGTCTCTGGATCAGAGAGGTCCTCTTGATGGAGGCTGCCGTCAGTGCATCCCAGGCCGCTGTCCAGCTCGTGGAGTGGCAGGTAGCCCGGAGGTCTTTCGAGCCAGTGGCTCTCATACTCGCTCTGAAATTGAGGAACGAAATAATAAAGATAGCAGGCTGTCTTAATCTGTGAATCTGTATGGCCATGTGTTCCAATATAAAAAAGGTATTTCTTACTGTACCTGGCTCAGGAAACTGCTAGGCTCATCGTTATCAGTGTTACAGCAGCCCATCAGACAACTATTACTGGGCTGGTTAGTCATCATCTCTGTATCCTGATAGTATGTGAACATAAACATCGGAGACACAAGTCATAGATTTCAATGGGATGTACAAAAGCTAGGTTAGACTGAGGTGAAAAACACATCCAGCTCCAGAAAAAATGAAGAGATCACTGCACCTATTTTTCCTTTCCATATAAGTCCAAAAGGATGGTTTTGAGTGAGGAACAGAAGGGTTAAAATTAAACCTTCTCACTCAAAGCTTTCGTTTTCAACTATTTTGGAAAGGAAAGAAAACTATGCAGTGGTCTTTTCCGGAGCTGTTTACTGACTCACGTCATCGTACTCCAGCCTGTTAACTTCCTCCAGATTGTAGGTAACACTGGGGAGGAATCCATTGGCAGCGTAGATTTCCGGAGGAAGCGTCATGTGATCATAGTAAGGTCTGTGGAGAGTGTTGCCAGATGAGGGCTGTTTCACCACATTAGTGTTTCATGAGTTAATGCATCTGTGTTTACGTATAAGGTCAGGGGATTTATCCAATTCTACAACCTATGTATTGATCTCACTTACATATCTTAAGTGACAAAATCTCTAACCTCAGTTGATGTACTTCACTGATTCGGTATAACTGGGTTACTTTTAATGTTCCGTTACCCGTGGATACACATGTTGAAACACGGAGAAACGATTAAGAGACCCACACCTTGCAAAACTTACCCAGCAGCATAGGACTCAAGATCTGGCATGGCCCCCTCCACCACACCTAACGCCCTCAGAGCCTCCCAGGATGGTCGCTTCGTCTGGGCGCTGCATTCAGACAATGGGTACTGGGAATGATGGGGTCTTCTCCTTCGCCCAGGCTGCCCCTCAATCTGTGTAGTGATTGGCTGGTCATAGCAACTGGCCAGGAAATGCAATGCCTCTTGCCGGCTAAGATGGGACAGGTCGCGCCCTTTGACCTGAGAGGCAAATACAGGGATTAAGAGAAAGTGACATTATTTTGCATTTAAGCCTGGCATATCAACCATTGCCTTATTCGCAGTGACCATGGAACTGTGTGGGAGTGACATTACATAGTAACAAACTCATTATCATATGACTTTTGTGAATCTCATGACTGCAAAGAGTTTCTCTAAATGGAGGCGAGGCACTTCCTGTGAGTTCTTGTGGCAAGGCAGTTCCAGTGAACAAGATGAGGACACAGCAGACATTACTGGAGAAAGATATGAACGTCTCGTTATTATGCATGGCATCTCATGGGTCTAGGATTTTAGTCCAGCTGAGCTCAATGCCCCCAAAGTGACCCTGGGCTGATTCTAGCCATGCTTTCTGTCCAGCTTCAAAAGCTTGGTGCTCAACAAAACCCTAGAGATGCAAGTCAGGAAGAGCTTTTCCAGCCTACTGCACCCTGATAGTAATGCAAGCAGAGGACCTTGATACCATTTTTATTACTTACGCATGACAACACAAGTCAGAGAATCTGATAAATAATGACTCGTAGCCCAAAGTCACTGGGTTTTTCGACTCTCTAGACCGCATGAGTTTACCAGTGTTTCTCTTGGTTTATGTAAGTTTGTATGTACGTACCTCCAGAAAGTATTCAGACCCTTTTACTTTCATCATTTTTTTGTGTTATAGACTTAATTTATAACAAGAAGAAATGTTGCCATCAACCTACACATGTTTTTAATTATTGATTATAAGTTATTGAAATAAAGAACTAAGTATTCACACTCTTTGCCAAGATACTCCAGCTCAGATGCATCATGTGTCCTTTGATTATCCTTGAAATAGATCAATGCTCAAGTGCCAAAAGTTACCAGGAGCACAGTGGACTCCATCATGGTGAAATTGAAGAAGTTTGGAACCACCAAGGTTCTTCCTATAGTTGGCCGTCTGGCCAAACCAAGTAACCAGAAACACAACTTCAGAAATTAAAACCAAGATGTACAACCATCTGCAACACTCCCTAAATAAGGCCTTCATGAAACACTGTCTTGATGGCATATGAAATGCGGCTTGGCCCACTGGACTCCACCATTGTAAAATGGAAAAGGATTTGAACCAAGACCTCATAGAATAGGCAGCCAGGCCAAACGAAATAAGTTGGCATGAATCCCAAGCATTATGTCTGCTGAAAACGACATCCTGGGCATCAGAATCAGAAAGAGCTGTACTGCCTAGTAAGTTTCACAACAAACAAGGAATTTGTTCTGGCTTGTTATTGCAAACAGTTTATACAAAAGAAATAAAAACAGTAGACTGTGACAAATATGTTAATAAATAACCAAAAATATGTAAAGTGCTAGATTTGTCCAGTTGAGGGGACAGGATGTGGGGACAGGACTAATAACATTCTTACGGTGAAGTATGGTCATGAGAGCATTATGCTTTTGGGTTGCTTGTCAGGGACTGGGGGGCAGGTCAGGATCAAGGGCAGGATGAAGGGACAAAATACAGAGAGGTCGTTGAAGGACACCTGATGCAGAGCACACAGGACCTCAGACTGGGCAGAAGATTAATCTTTCAGCACGACGACGTCTCGAAGAACGTGACCATGACAACTTCAGGACACGTTTGTGAATGTCCTTGTTTGGCCAAGTCGAAGCCTAGACTTAAATCCGTTGAAGATCTGTGGGTAGACTTGAAGATCAAAGTACACTCACATTCCCTGTCCAACAGAGATAAAAAGGATCTGCAAGAGAGGAATGTGAGAAACTGTCCAAATCCAGGTGTGCAAAGCTGGTAGAGGAAAACCCAAGAAAACCTGATGTTGTGATTACTGGCAAAAAGGTATTCACTCCCTTGGACATTTCAAAATGGTTTTGCCATTTATCAACAAAAAAGTCCATAATGTCAAAGAAAAAAGTTAAATCTAGAATCTAGTTAATTACAAATACAATACAGAAAATAATTGATTGCTCAAGTATTCATCACATTTTGAAACCCACTCTAGGTACTGATGGCAGCCATTGCTGCCATAACTATATTTAGATAAATCTCTGCCAGCTTTGCATTTCTAAACAGGATTTAATTTCACATTCTTTTGGACGGGGACCTTAGGTGAACAGTTATTTTCAAATGTTTCCACCTATTTTCAAAGGGATTGAAAACCAATCTTTGACTGGGCCATTCCAGGACATTGACCCTTCTTGTTTTTAAGCCACTCCAGTATGGCATTGGCTGTATGTTTTTGGGTCTCCGTTCTGTTGGAAGATGAATCTTCTCCCAAGTCCCAGGTCTCTTGCAGACTTGCAAACCTCTTGCAGACAGATTTTCTTCCAGGATTTCTCTGTACTTTGCTGTGGCCATTTTGCCCTCTACCTTTATATGCTTTCCAGGCCATGATACTAAAAGGCATTCCCAGCTGCCACCACCATGCTTGCACCAAACATTGGCCCTAGTATTGATGCCAAAAACCTCTATTTTACTCTCATCTGACCATATCATCTTTTTCCATTTGGTCTTAGACTCTTCCACATGCCTTCTGGCAAACTCTAGCTGGGATTTAAGGTGAGTTGTTCTCTTTTTGCCATTCTCCCTCAAAGGCCAATTTTGGGAAGCCCCCAGGCGATCGTGTCAGTATGCAGTGTCTCCTGACTGAGCCATGGAAGACTAACTCCTTTAGAGTTGCCATAGGCTGCTTGGTGGCCTCCCTGACTAGTGCTCTCCTCACTCAGCTTTTTGCCATATTCTCGTGATTTCTTTATAATGGAATTGCTCCAAGGGATTTTCAATGCCTTGGAAGTGTCATTATATCCAATCTCACTGTTCTTTCTGGTGAGTCATAATAATGGCGGTGAATTATTACCTAATCAAATATTTTCAGTTTTATATTGAAAATGTATAAATAATGTTTTTACGATTTACTTTTTTATTCTGACATGAACAACAAAACTCCTAACAAAACCCCCTTTTATTGGATGTTGTAACATTAAAATGTTTCAAAGCAACTATATAAATAATAATAATATATTAAATAAAAGCCACTGTATAAAAAACATTGAAGTAAAATTGTCTGAATACTTTCTAAATGGGCTGTATGTATATGTATTAATATGTATGTCTGTTATGTATTTATACAGAATACATTATGGATGTACAGAATGTGTGCATGTGTTTGAGATGTGAACAGGTTTTACTACTGTAAATATGGAAAAAATATCCCCATATCGTTTTTTTGGTTTTAACACGAGTATACCTGTTTTGAAGTCCCCCTTTATAGATAGCTGACATGTGTGTTTAGATTCAGTTCGTGAATGTCTCTCTGAACATTGGATAGTCTGCCCCACACACTACATCCTATTAAGCCACCCTGAAACACACATCCTCCCCGGACATGAATGAGCAATCCTTTCTTTATTCACATTATGCTATTCTTATGCATTTCAGTATGTGGCCTGTGACTGAGTGGCCTGTGGCAGCTTGGGGCAAACAGAGAGGGAGAGAGGGGGTGTGCTGGGGAACAGTCGACCTGTCTAGAGGCGTCTACACGTCTTCCTTTGAGACCAGAGCAGGTCAATGCAGTCAACATCAATCCCTGTTAGCTACACTTCAACACACACATTATGCTGTAGCAGTCGCTCATGGAATATCATTGCAAGTACAAAATACAGTGAGCATGCTAAAGACCTTTAGTTATGCAAACATATGCTCGGACAAACAGACATAAGGTCATGCCATCAATGTGTGCACACACGTGCAACTATACAAAGATAACACACAACCACACGTATGCACACACACATGATCGCACTAACACACGCATGTATTAACACACGCCACACTGTCTGCCCGGTCTTCAGTGGTGTTGCGTAGACTGCGTATGCTGACTTCCCTGTCATGGCAGGCAAGATGTCACAATATAGGCTGCCTCGTCGTCAATTATACGAATCCCCAAGGAAGGACACAGGTAGCACCCACACAGCCCTTACTTACCCCTTCCCCACTGTCTGCCCACTGTCCCTGTCCAGAAAGCCGACAGCCCATGTCTATGTCCCTCTGGTGGAGGTCTGGTCAGTCCACCCTGTGGGAGACAGAGGAGGGATGGCCCGCTCCGAGGTATGTGGTGGGTAGACAGCCAGCTCAGATGTCTGATGAAAACAGGAAAGTGGTGCATCAATGCAATCTGTTCCAGGGGAGAGGGGAGGCAGACAAACGTGCCCCCCTAAAATGATGGAGAATGTGAGTCTTTTCAGTCCGGGGATACCGCAGTGCTGGAGAATGCTGCTGTTACTCGCTTCACTTCCCTCTCATCCTCTTTCAGAGTCAGCCTCTGAAGCTCCACCCACAAACAGACCCTCTTCTCATGCATATTCAGCAGCTGTCGGCACCGATGAACCAATCCCAGAACTAGAATGAGAGGGGGAGGAAGGCATGGATGGTTTTGATTCAAGGGATCAGCAGTCAAGCACCTATTAATGTAATAAATCCTCAGTATTTTATGAAAGGTTCATTCCCCTAAACAAAGGTGTATCAGTACTTTAATTCTGAAATGATGTAACCCAAGCCTCAGTACTGAGAGTACTGCTGGTTTCTAGTCCTCTAATCTGGTACTGACTTTGACCTGGGACTAAATTACATGTATGTTCAACTAATGACCCAGTAGAATAAGATAGATCTCTGGGTGCTCAAAAATAAGCAGTATCTTGTTATCATTCCAAACCTCAGTAGCCAAACATCAAACAAGCACCTTAGATGTAATTTTACTTAATGCTGGGGCAAATTCTTTTTTAGGTTCTCTTTTTTAAGTCTACATATGATTTTTGTGCCCTTTTTCTCTTGTTTTAACTACCACATGGCTAGCAACTGAGACTTTTCTAGCTTACTGTTGGTGACCGGTCCTTTATATCAAACTAGCTAATTAAATAACCTTAAATACAATTTATATTTTGATTAAATAAGTTGTTTGCCTGGATGCTGATTGATTAATATCAGAGAGTTCTTCTCCACAATTCCACCTTCCCCAAGTAATGCCTGGTAACTATTCCATATGTGTCTTTGTAGATCCACTGTCCCACAGCACAGCAGGCACTTTATGAGCCCTCTCCACTGTACAAACATTTATTGTGCAAAATACGAGAGTCTGGAGTAAGTTATTTTCAAAAGAGTAGTTTCAATCCTACCAACAACAAGACTACACTTTTTGGAAACATATCCTGAACTTGTGGGAAAACTGATTGTTACTGCCCCATTATGACATTGGATTGGCGCTGCATTGTTTGTTGCACTCTTTTTTTACTGAATGTTTTGTCTCTCTAGTCTCTTTACCGGAATGTTGGCACTATCTTGAGGACAACCTGACAGAGAACTGCTAGTCTAGTTTTACACATACCTTGATTTGACTGGTCTGACTGTGCACCCCTGCAGGGAGACAACAGGAGAGAAATAAACACTTGTCACCCTGGGACCTTGTGGCTCTCATTCGTGCATTTGCTTGCTCAGTTTGCAACATGTTGTAAAGGTCACTGATCTTGAAAGCACACCCCAAAACATCCCATTTTAGCAACCGGTACTAAACAACATGACTCATGTCCCAAGTGTACTGATTGTAGGAGTGGATTTTTTGTTCAGAAGGAACCTCATTGGAATTTCATGCAATTCTACTCATTATACAGAGGGAAGGAGAGAACATTTTGCAGTTCCAGGGGTAATATACTGCAATTCTACACATTTTACTGTGTATAGTTGCCAACAAATACTCCTTTGTCCAAGATATTCTTGGCTAAGTACATTGTTTTGTTGACATGCATGCTTGATAGTTTGAATTTCAAGCTGGCACAGACGAAAGAGAGTGAGTAGCTCTGTTACCATGGTAACCATCCACCATTATTGAGGCATCTGAATTTTTTTTATACACATTTAGCAGTCAATACAGATATTAAATCCACTAAAAACTTACATCTAAGTTATTACAAAAACAGTACATTACAACAGTACAAAACCATTAAAACAATGTCAGGTTGGGAATCAGTCCACATCATATCCAGAGCAGAAGAAGCATTCATTGTCTTTGAGGAGGGTCAGTCGTCTTCATAGAGACAGGTCTGCAACCTTAGCAGCATAGATGGTTGGAAAACTATACCCACTCCTCCTCACTAGCCTATGTGAATCAGTTGAGCCTGCTGAGTACTTTTTTATCAAAATAGGCAGCACATCAATTCATTCTATCAATGTGTCTACCTTTCAAAATATTTCACAGCATGCTCAACAAATATTTATTGTTTTGGGTGTAATAGAACCGAAAAATTATTTTGGCAGGTAACGAATCTAACTGATCCATCTGGGAATGTCCACTACTCAAGCCTTTAACTCTATTTGGGAATGGCCTGTCTCCAAGCCTTTAACTCTATCTAGGAATGTCCACTCTCCAAGCCTTTAACTATCTGGGAATGTCCTGTCTCCAAGCCATTAACTCTATCTGGGAATGTCCACTCTCCAAGCCTTTAACTCTATCCGGGCATGTCTAGTCTCCAAGCCTTTAACTCTATCTGGGAATGTCCAGTCTCCAAGCCTTTAACTCTATCTGGGAATGTCCAGTCTCCAAGCCTTTAACTCTATCTGGGAATGTCCAGTCTCCAAGCCTTTAACTCTATCTGGGAATGTCCAGTCTCCAAGCCATTAAATCTGTCTAGGAATGTCTAGTCTCCAAGCCTTTAACTCTATCTGGGAATTTCCAGTATCCAAGCCTTTAACTCTATCTGGGAATGTCCACTCTCCAAGCTTTTAGCCCTTCTTAGGATTGGTATGTTGTGGTGGAGCATACAGCTGTATTTAGCGACACTGTAAAGTATAAATATTTTTCTTTCAAAATCTTCATTGTTTCTCTTGTCCCCAAGAAATAAGTTGTGTTTTATTGTTTTCTAAACCCTAATTGAAGTCTATGGTCAGCAAAAATTACAATGTTCTCATCTTGGCTCTTGTGGTTTTTCACCCACCTCCCTTTACTTTTCCAGTAGAAGAGTAAAGCCACTGTTTGTGGCACATGCTGTGCATCTTGTTGGATCTTGTTGGATAGAATAAGAGTTGTATGCCTGAGACAGCATTTCTTTGTGTACTACACATCTCCATGAGAGGGGAGGTCAGTCTTTCATGAACTGTTGATGTCATTGGATAGTGGAAGCTATTTTATTTAATTGGCTTATAAAAGCAAGGTGTTACAGACTTCAGAAGGCCTAAGGGCTCGCACACTTAGTTCTGTCTACCACTTGGACATTATTCTAGATTTGCTTTATGGTGTATTGGGCATATCTTCATAGTTCTACTACCTTAGCACCATGGTACCATAATTGTGCATTTTGTCTTTGCTGTCTGCTTCTAAGGTTTACATTTGAGACAACATTCTTCAAATGTATGTATTTGATCCAGGAGTTAGCCATATCCCCTATGACTCACTGCATTTACCTGCTTGCAAGAGCATAAGGAATTTCAGCATGCTCAAGAATGACCAAAAGGTGAATGAATGGCTCTTTACCATGAGGGAAGGTCTCACCTCCTTCACCTCTCCACCTCTCTTTTTCCAGTACATGTGTGCTATTGTTCATCAAGCTTATTAGGAATTTATAGACAAATTAAATCTCCCTTAAAGTATTAGAGAACCGAGGTAACAAAAGTAACCCGGAGTTATGAAACATAGTTGTAGTGGCATAATATGTACAGAATGAGAGGGAATTATACAAAAAACCCACTAATTCTGGTTAATGAGCTTTCATTCTGAGCTCTAGGGAGAAAAAGGCATAAACACACACATCCACCAGCACATGTTCCTTCACATTGGCTGTCTAAAGCACTGACATTCTTACTCACAGGATGAGTCAGCTCCCAGCAGGGGCAAACAATATCTGTCTATAGGGCACAGTTACTGTAATGTCACTCACTCTTATATGTTAGAACACCACACAATTAGATTTTCAACAACATTGATTTGCTATTCACTTTGTGTGTGTATTTCCTTTTGATTGTCAGAGTTGTCTGCTTGCATTCTCATATAAACCCAGTGTCTTTTGGATTTAATATCCCTTTACCCAAAGTTTTCTGCAAGGGGGATGACAAGAGAGGGATAGAAATAAGGAACAGGAATAAGCCAAGCTTTTGCTGAGATCAGAATGCTTCAGAGGAAGAAAAGAAAAAAAGATAATACAAATTAGAGAAAAACTGGAGCTTGAGAAGGAGAGCGAAGGCACACTAGTTTGTGTCATCGCCAATCATGTCGCCTCAGATCTCCCGATCTCTCCCAGCCTTCAAGCTCCTCCTCCGCGTCCTAGCCAGCAGGTGGTGTCCTGTTGTCCCCTCCTACCATGCTTGGCATTACCCTGTTGTTTTGGTCACCGGTGCTCCCTGTATCCACTTTTGGTATCTGTCTGTTCTGATACACCTAACTGTATTTTGCTTGTAAATTCTGGTATAGCAGGGTTCTGTATGTGGCTGTTTTAGTGTGCAATGATGCATGCCATAACCCTGTCCAGTTGGTGTGGTCAGAGTTATAGTATTAGCCACTGTAACCCGCTGGTGTCAGAATCTTGGAACCTCTTTCATTAAGACCCCTGTGCACATATCCATTATTACAGTATAGATGCATACTTAAACAGCTGACAGGTTTGGTTTCCTGCTGACGTCAGCCCGCAGAGAAACCTAAAAATGTCACATCCTATCATCTGTGGAGGTCATGCATTTGGAGAGCACAGTGATGTAATGTGACATTTGCCTAGGATCTTTTTATTAACCAAGTCACTTAAAAAACAATAAAAAATACCAACTCGGAGAGCGGAGAGAGCAAGATTATCCTTCAGTTCAGGTTACCTTACGAGGCTTCCCCTCAACTGAATATTATTTCCCTGTTAATGTTGTGGAAGCCCAAGTGTCAAAATGCACCTTTAGAAAGAAGTGGTGAATTAATATTTCAGTTGTGCTGACTCGAAGCAAGGCCCGTTATTTTTTTTTAACATCACTAGAGTGGCCAGAAACGGTTGTTTTACAGGCTTACTCAAAAGGGTGCTGTGTATTCATTTTAGGATTTGTATGTGTATACATAAATAAAAAATCTGAACCACATGTTGTATAATGTTCTCTAAAATGCTAAGCTAACTAGCTAGCTTATAGTTAGCTCCAAAAGCTAAACCAAAGAAGATATCTATCCAACGCACAAGCCTTGGACAAGTGTAGAAAAAGCCTTTGTTCACATGGTTATTGTAATTCCACTGGCAGGATGGACCATGAAATTGAGATTTGTGTTGTAAAACGTTAGCTAGATTGCCAAGCTAGCTAGTTGTTATCTTGCTAGCTGTTATTCCCCTTGTAGACTTTAGAAGCCTAAACTTACAAATACAGTTAATACTTTAATTCTCAGACTTTAAACTTTTTTTAGTTTTTTTTACTATCACTAACATCATTTTGTCCAATCTGAGGTCACATTTTCAAAACTCTATACGCAATAAGCACAACATCCACCTGATGTGGACCATACCAATAATACAACTTGTTGTTTTCACAGAAAATGCAGTCAGCTAACCTTTTTTAAAAAGGCTTACATTTTCTTTACCTACAAACTTACCCGATGCAATATTATGGATTTTTCTTGTCTAATTTACAAATGCTTGAACGCATCATGCCAGAAATGGAGCCCTAATGTTCAAAACTAATTTTGCAACAACAGCAGCACAAAAGCTTTATTGAAACAGTTGATAAGCATTTTGAAGGAACAGGTCATTGAAACGTTGAGAAATAGCAGATTTTTCTGTTATTTTTACACATTTGAAACCAAAGCTCATGGATTTTTTGTTGATCACTGGAAGCAATTTCATGTTGCTAATTAAGCTTTTACCGCAGCAATTCTGTCACTTACAATTTTTTCTACTGTACATTCTGTAAAGACGACTCATTCAATGTGAGATATTATGTTGCCAAAACATAGGGCATGGATATTATTGAGAAGTAGAACAAGACATTTCTATTACAGTTGGCTGAATTGCTAAAACTTTACACCCCATTCTCTGAACAAAATTCTCAATGGCCTAAACCATTTGATTGAATCAGTCATTCTTTTGGCAAAACCTTAAACAAGTTCAGGTAGTTAGACACCATTTGCAAATTGCATTCACCCTGTTTATAAAACCCTAAACACATTCACACTCACTAAATCACATTTTACACTGTGATGCACTTGTGTTGCAGTATGGTAAACACGGGTGGCAAAAGTTAAACACAACTACAACACAGTTGTCATCATTTACACACAGGGACTTACAATAGTTCACACTTGTTTCTAATGACATAATCAAACCAATTGTACAGAATATAACTCAGTTCGGAGTACACAGATGGCATAGGTCTGAGGCAGAAGTGGTGGACGAGGAGGAAGAGTACGTGTCAGAGTTGGTGGACGAGGAGGAAGAGTACATGTCAGAGTTGGTGGACGAGGAAGAAGAGTACGTGTCAAGTGGTGGACGAGGAGAAAGAGTATGTGTCAGGTGGTGGACGAGGAGAAAGAGTATGTGTCAGGTGGTGGA